>JAPEIT010000112.1:775000-781426 GCA_026229545.1 Pistacia atlantica | reverse complement strand
GAGATTCTATGCACTCACATGGCCAAAGGTTCCAAATCCATGCATAACCAAGTCCAATCGGCTAGAATGAGTAGAAGTCACAAGCAGTGGGAGCGAGTCCCAGCCGTGCCTCCGGTCAGATAGGGCTGTGACTTTCTAGAAAGAGAGTTAGGATAAAAGAGTTATGAGAAAGAGAAAATAGATAGTTGTATAAGAGAAAGAGTCAATAGAAATGGTAGGGAAAGAATTAGAGAGAGAGAGTTACGGGGATATTTGAGTAGATAGGTTTACTTACTGAGCATTATTTTGTGCTCATCCAGTTGTTCCCTATGTTTTGCAGGTTCTAGATGAGGACACAGTCGGATGGACATCGGCACACGAAGAGAAATGGCTACACTATCCACCCTATTTTGATAGTTTTCACATATGTTACAAATCTTGTATATATTTGTATAAAGAATACATATGTTTAATAAAAGAAAATTTTGGGCCCAACTTTTTATGTTGTTTTTACATGTACTTTTACTATGCATGTTTTTATAAGAATGGAGTCGTTTCAATCATCTCCATATCCCATCTACAACATGCACTGCCTCCGAGTCTCTAGATCTCCTTCATAATCGTTTAGGCCATTCCTAGTCTTTCCAAACTTCAGAAAATGACCCCAGATCTATCTAAATAATCGTCCTTGAGTTATGAGTCACGTCAACTTGGAAAGCATACTCGTAGTTCTTTTCCAAAGCATGTCAATAAACGGGCTGCGTCCCCCTTTGAGTTAGTGCATTCAGATATATGGGGTCCTTGTCGTGGTACCTCTAATTTGGGATTTAAATATTTTGTTACCTTTATTGATGACTATTCCCGTTGCACTTGGTTATTTCTAATGAGATCTCATTCTGAATTATTTTCCATATTTTCATCATTTTGTGCTGAAATTAAGACTCGACATAATACTACCATTCGTATATTACGGAGTGATAATGCTCGAGAATATTTCTTTGATTCCTTTACTAAATTTATGTCATCTCAGGGAATTCTACATCAGTCTTCTTGTGTTTATAGTCCCCAACAGAATGGCATTGCTAAGCGTAAAAATAGACACCTCATTGAAACTGCTCGCACTCTTCTTTTACATAGCCACGTCTCTTTCTGTTTTTGGCCTGACGCTATTCTAACCGCTTGTTACTTAATAAATCGCATGCCTTCTTCTGTCTTACAAGACCAGGTCCCACACTCCATATTATTCCCTAATCATCCATTATTTTCTCTTCCCCCACGTGTCTTTGGGAGCACCTGTTTTGTTCACATTTTCTCTCCTGATCGGGATAAACTATCAGCCAAGTCTACGAAGTGTATTTTCTTAGGGTATTCACGTCTTCAGAAGGGCTACAAGTGTTATTCTCCCGCCACACATCGCTACTTTATCTCTACTGATGTTACGTTCTTTGAGTCTTCTCCATTTTGTGCTCATCCTACATTAGAGTCTGATCCGATAGTAGATGTCCTACCAATTCCATACATTGCTTTCCCACCTTTGTCTGTATTGGTACCTCGGTCTACTACTAATACTACTCTTCCTGTCAACAATAGTCTTGCTCCTTTTACAGGTGATCCTGATGTTCCTGCTGCTGTTCTTGAGACCCCTATCACTAAAGGTCCTGTGCTCGATTCCTCTAATGCCACAGTCTTGTCTCAAGCTGATCAGTTTCCCATTGCTATTCGTAAAGGTATGCGGTCTGCACGCAATCCTCATCCCATCTATAATTTTTGTTTTGTTATCATCGTTTATATCCTTTCATATTATGCCTTTGTATCCACCATTTCTTCTGTTTCTGTTCCTTGCACTGTTCATGAGGCACTTTCTCACCCCCAGTGGCATCAAACAATGGTTGAAGAAATGTCTGCTTTGCATCATAATCATACTTGGGAGTTAGTTTCCTTACCTCCGGACCATTTGACTGTTGGTTGTCGATGGATTTACACTGTAAAGGTAGGTCTAGATGGTAAGGTTGATTGGCTGAAAGCCCGTTTGGTGGCCAAGAGATACACTCAGATCTATGGGATGGATTATTTTGAAACTTTTTGTCATGTTGCTAAGATGTCTTCCGTTTGGCTGTTCTTTGCTATGGCTGCCATTCAACACTGGCCTATGCATCAATTGGATATTAAGAATGCTTTTCTTCATGGTAAACTTCAGGAAGATATTTATATGGAGCAACCTCCTGGTTTTGTTGCTCAGAGGGAGTCTAGTTTGGATCCTCGAATGGCAAAGGCCGAAGACAGTAAAAGAGGTAAGAAGTTTCTTGGTATTAGCAGGTTACTACCGCCGGTTTGTAGTAGGGTTTGCCTAGTTGGCTTAGCCGTTGACAGCTCTTACTAAACAGAGAACTCTTTTTATATGGTCATCTGCCTGTGAAGAGAGTTTTCAAGAGTTAAAGAAAAAGTTAATGACAGCTCCCGTTTTAGTGTTACCTCGAGAGGGTGTAGATTATGATATTTATACAGATGCCACAATGCAAGGACTTTGTGCTGTATTGATGCAGTTAGGTAGGGTGATAGCTTATGCTTCTCATCAATTAAAAAGTACGGACAAGATACCTTACGCATGATTTAGAGTTAGCAGCAGTAGTCTTTGCATTGAAGATTTTGGAGACATTACCTTTATGGTGCCAAGAGTAATATCTACACCGACCACAAGAGTTTAAAGTACTTCTTTTCTTAGAAGGAGCTGAACATGAGACAGAGAAAATGGTTAAAGCTGGTTGAAGATTATAAGTGTGAAATTAAGTATCAGACGGGTAAAGCCAATGTAGTAGCCGATGCTTTGAGCAGGAAAGCTTATTTGTCCCGACTCACAAGTCAAAAAGAGTTAATAGAAGAATTGTATAAAGACCAGATTGAGGTCTTACCAGAAGGGATTGCTAGATTAGAGGTTCAGTCTACCTTATTGGAAGAGATTAAAGAAAAGCAAGTAACTGATGAGTGGTGTCAGAAGATAGTTCGGTTAGTGCATGAGGGCAAGACACCATAATTCCTTTTGTTAAATGGTGTCCTTCGTTTCAGGAATTGGTTATGTATTCCTCAAGACGATGAGTTAAAGAAGAGAATTCTTGCGGAGGCTCATGACACCCCATACACTGCTCACCTTGGAGTAACCAAGATGTATCAAGATTTAAAGAAAGGCTATTGGTGGCCAGGTATGAAGAAAGATATTGCAGCTTTTGTAGCTAAGTACCTGGTTTGTCAACAAGTAAAAGTAGAACACCAACGGCCGTCACGGTTTCTTCAGCCACTTAGTATTTCTGAATGGAAGTGCGAGAGTATTTCAATGAATTTTATTACAGGTCTCCCTAGAGTGTAGAAAGGGTACAATGCTATATGGGTGGATTGTAGATAGATTGACCAAATCGGCCAATTTTCTTCCAGTAAAGGAGAGTACCACCTCGAATCAATTAGCCCAGATTTATGTTAAAGAGATAGTGAGATTGCATGGAGTACCCAAGACAATCATATCAGATAGAGATTCCAAATTTTTGTTAGCTTTCTGGACGAGTTTACAGAGGAACTTAGGTACCAAGTTGGCTTTCAGTACCACCTATCATCCTCAGACAGATGGCCAGATAGAGAGAACAAACCAAGTGCTTGAGGATATGTTGAGAGCATGCTATATGGATTATAGAGTATCCTAGAATGAGTTGTTGCCCTTAGTGGAGTTTGCTTACAATAATAGCTACCAATCTACAATTAAGGTGGCGCCTTACGAGGCCTTGTACGGTAGACGGTGTAGATCTCCACTGTGTTGGGACGAAATAGGCGAGAAAGATGAGTTAAGTTCAGCTCTTGGGCCAAAAGTAACTCAGAAAATGATAAATGATGTCAAATTGATCAAAAATAGAATTAAGCAAGCCCGAGATCGACAAAAAAGTTACGCCGACTTGAAGGGAAAAGATGTGGAGTTTGAAATGGGTGATAAAGTTTTTTCTGAAAGTTTCCCCCTACAAACGGGTAATGCGTTTCGGTAGCAAAGGAAAGTTAGCGCCGAGGTACATTGGTTCATTTGAAGTGTTGCAACGAGTGGGCAAAGTAGCCTACCATTTAGCACTACCACCCAGCATGGACAAAGTTCACAATGTGTTTCATGTCTCGATGCTTCGAAAGTATGTAAGTGATCCCTCCCATATTCTGAATATAGAGGATGTGAACTTAGAAGACAATCTTGTGTTTGAGGAGCGCCCAGTTCAGGTATTGGACAAAAAGATTAAAGAGCTCCGAAACAAGAGTATCCCGTTAGTGAAAATCCTCTGGAGAAACCATAAAGTTGAAGAAGCTACTTGGGAGGCAGAACAAGAAATGCAAAACTGTTACCCGGAGTTGTTCGTGTGAATTTCAGGGACGAAATCCTTTTTTCTTGGGGGGGGGGGAATTGTAACATCCACCTTAAGGTACATCTTTGACTCATGTTCATTTGCTTTTAAATTGTATTTATTGGCCTAAGTTAAATCTAAGTTAAATGGACATGTTAATTAAGTTATTAGAATGGTTTGGATGCCTTGATTTTGGTGAAGTCTTGCAGAATTTTGGGAGTGCAGACTTCGCCGCGGCGACGTGCGCCCTGTATTTCTTTGTCGGGGTGAAGAATCGGCATATTTTTCTAGTGAAGTTTCAAGAAAATTTTCCATAAGGGTAAAGTGACCATTCTACCCCTAATTAGAAAGCAAAGTGGGGAGTGAATTGCAAGGAAATTTCATGGAGAATGTTTTAGAATGGGGGTGCAAGTGTACAGAATTAAAGGATAAGGAAGGAATTTTCAAGAAAGTGTAAGGGTAAAATGGGAAAAAAGCCTTAGTTTATGAGATATTAAAGGTTAGACTTCTAAATCCCTTCATTTTCCTCATTCCACCGCCTCTTCCATTTTCCATTTTCTCTCAATTCTTCACTTCTTCTTCCAAGGATTTGTGAGGGTTTTTGATTGGAACTTGTTAAGGAATTGATTCTAAGCAATAAGAGGTAAGAATCCCTACTCTCGATATGAGTTTTATTTATGTAAGGGTTAAGTTCTTACTAAGTTTATGCTTAGGAATTAAGAGAAGAAGCAAGTCCAACAAGTTAGAGAGCTTTTGTGGAAGAATTCAAGAAAAAGGTAAGCAAATGCAACCCAAGTTAAGATTTAAGCAATCAAATGATTTGATATGTAGTTATATACTTATAATTGCGAGATTAATTGTGAGATTAATTGCTAAGATTGTAATTATTGATGAGTTGATGGGTTGATGAATGGTTTGTTTTTTGAGCCATGAGAAGTAGAGTCAAGGTTGGGTTGGCCAATTGAAGTTTGGCTGAATTTGAGGAGAATGTGAGTAGAGAATTTTGAAGTGCCTTTCCTTGACAAGTTTAGAATTATTATGGAGGAGTTTTAATCCAATTATGGATGGTCCAAGAAAAAAATAGAACTCCAGTTAAAGTAGAGTTTAATTATGCATGCTTATTGTTTGATGAAATGCTTGAGAGAAGCATATGCATGAGTAGAGAACCTTATTTTGTGCAACATTGCATGTTTACCTTACATGATTGCACTAAAGAAAGAATCATAAGCATATACCATCCACATGCATATCTTTGAATATGCTTGAAAGCTTAAGAAAGAATAAAGAATGCTAAGAATAAAGAGAGAGAAAGAAATAGCATTAAAGAATTAAAGAAAGAGGGTGCTAGAGAAAAGAAAAGAATAGGTTGTTGTGATAGGGAACTCGTGAGTGATAAGAAGAAAGTCCCACAGACACACCACCTTAATTGAGTGGCATAAGAAAAAGAAAGCATTTGTACAACCCGTAAGAGTGTATGTGGATGAGGGTTGTACCAAGAAGAAAGTCCTACATGCACATCACCTTAATTGAGTGGCACAAGAATAAGAAAGAAATTGTACAGTCCGTAAGAGTGCATATAGATGAGGATTGTACTCGCTCACATGGCCAGAGTTCCGAATGCATGCATCAACCAAGTCCAATTGGCATAAGAATGAGAATGAGAAAGAATAAGAATAAGAATGAGAATGAGAAAACTCAAGCATACAAGAAAAGAAAAGAAAGAAAGAAAATACATTTCTATGCATTATTGTGAGTGCATTGCATTCATGCATTTTACCATGATGTTCATCATGGTCAGTAAGAATAGAAAGAATAGAAAGAAAGAATAGAAAGAATTAGAAAGAAATAAAAGAATTGAGAGAACTAGAAACAGAGAAAGAAAAGAAAAAAGAAAGAATGAAGAAGAGTAAGATTAGAGTAAGGAAAGAACCAAGAATAAGTTGCGGGGATAAGTAGTACAGGATTTACTTACTGACCCTTTTTGTGCTCACCCCGTTGTTTTTCCATGTTTTAAAGTAAATAGGTAAGCGGCGGTTGGATAGACGTCACGAAGTGGAGAGAAAAGGCACCACTGTCCCTTGTG
>JAPEIT010000112.1:600000-770000 GCA_026229545.1 Pistacia atlantica | reverse complement strand
AAGCTTGATAATGAGGTAAATATTTCTTCCCTTGAACTACAAATCTCCAGTCTAACTTCTCTTGTTCGTCAAATGGCTGTAGGTAACATGCAAACAATGAAGGCTTGCGGGATTTGTTCGGTAGTAGAGGCATCCAACTGATATGTGCCCAACTCTTCAAGAGGAGCCTGTTGAGCAAGTGAATGCAGCAGGTGGTTTTCCTAGACAATTGCAAAGGAAGTATGATCCTTATTCAAGCACATATAACCCTGGATGGAGGGATCACCCTAATCTTGGCTATGGGAATCCATAAGTGAATCAGCACCACCCTCAAAACCGCCCAAATTACCAACAATACCAGCAACCATATTCCCCTAGACAACAACTGGGCCAAACTTCTAATTCTGGTATGTCTTTAAAAGAGATTGTTAATTCTCTTGCCACTAATACTTTGCAGTTTCAATAGGAGACGACGGCCAGTGTTTAAACTTTGGAGAATCAGATAGGGTAGATGGCAACCGCAATCAGTAAGTTGGAGGCGCAAAGTTCAGGGAAATTGCCTTCTCAAACGGTGGTCAATCCAAGAGAAAATGTAAGTGCGATCGTTTTGAGAAGTGGTAAAGAAGTTAAGATTCCAATAAAGGCAACCCCTGCATCATTGAAGGAAGAAAATGAGAAAGATGCAGTTGTAGATAGCAACGTTCCCAACGACGATGGTGTTCCTAAGCGTAAGTTTCTGCCTCTGTCCGATTATAAACCAGTACCATCTTTTCCTCAAGCTTTAGCAAAATCTAGAAGAGATGAGCAAAACAGAGATATATATCAGACTTTTCATAGATGCGAGGTAAATATTCCACTCTTAGATGCTATTAAACAAGTACCTCGTTATGCTAAATTCTTGAACGAATTGTGCACACTTAAAAGGAAACATAAACTTAAGGGGTGTGAAAAGGTGAGAGTGGGAGAAAATGTTTCTGCAGTAATTCAGAAAAAACTTCCAGCGAAGTGCAAGGATCCAGGTATGTTTACTATCCCTTGTACGATAGGTAACACTAGATTTGAGAAGGCCATGATAGACTTAGGAGCTTTTATAAATGTCATGCCATACTCTATTTATGCTTCTTTGAAACTTGGACCTTTGAATAAAACTGGTGTTGTAATTCAATTAGCTGATGGATCTAATGCTTATCCTAACGGTGTAGTTAAGGATGTTTTGGTACAAGTTAATAACTTAGTTTTCCCTATTGATTTCTATGTGCTTGATATGGAAAATGGAGATCAATTTGCTCCTATTTTGTTAGGAAGACCTTTCTTAAAGACATCCAAGACTAAGATAGATGTTCATAGTGGCATACTTACCAATGGAATTTGATGGTGAACTTGTCAAGTTTAATATTTATGATGCCATGAAATATCCTGATGATAATGATGATGATGATCATCATCATGTTTATTCTATTGATGTGGTTGATTCTTTAGCACAGGAAGTTTTTGAACTTGATGGAAAAGATGGAATGGGAGTTGCCATTAGTAAGCATCTTGAGGAAGAGAATGAGGAGTTAGCTTTGAGTACTGATTTGCAGAAATCATACAGTTGAATGATTCTCCAAAGTTACAGCAGTAGTCAAGTAACGTTCCTTATATTGCATTACAAATTTCTAACGAAAGGCCTTTACCTTATGTTTTGTAGGCCTCCGTTCCAGATTTGAAGCCTCTCCCTAGTTACCTCAAGTATGTGTTCCTTGGAGACGGAAGAATGTTACTCAATGCATCGCAAGAAGAAAAGCCTTGAGTCGAGCCAACGACAATAAACAAAGGCGCTGCTTGGGAGGCAACCCAAGGGAAGTTTGTTTTCGTATTCTTGCATTTTAAATTTTGGTTATTTTTGCCTTTTCTTTGCATTTCATCTTCCATTGGGGACAATGTCAATTTTAAGTGCGGGGGAGGGGATTTAGGTTTTGTTTAGGTTGTGTTTTAAGTTACGTTTTAAAAAAAAAAAAACAAATTCTGCCTAGTTTAAGGGTATACCGACTGGAAACCAGAACCTGCCTTAAAAACTACCTAGCAGTACTTGGCAACCTCTAGTATAACAACGCCACGTACGCCTTAAACGAAATTCCCCACATTTGTTTTTAGGAAGGTTTATGCTTTAAGTCATGTCTTTGAACGTCTAGTGATGCATGAAATAGTAACTTGACTTTGTTGTTGAGCATATTCCTTGACTTAGGATGTTAGCAATATTTCTTAAAATAGAGTCAATCATATTTGAATCTTTGTAGTTTGAAACAATATGTCTTGAGAAGTTGTGTGAACTTAGTGACGAAGCATGATTGAGGATTGTATAGCAACCCTTAGAAAAAAATTGTTTCTCTTAAGCTAGTCCTAAATGTGGGTTTAAGCAAATAGGAAAAAGAAAAGAAAGGTATGTGGTGAGTTGAGATGGAGCGTAAAACGCACTCACTGATAAACACAACCATGAAATGAGATGGAGCATAAAATGCACTCATTCTTTTTCAAAACAAAAAAGAAAAAAAGAAAAAAAATTGTACCCTTAGTTTGCTACCCAGTTTGTAGTAGTAAAGAGAAACAGTTGAGGAAAAGTTGAGAGGGGAGTTGTACATGAATTGGTCGTGATTAGTTCTCTTGTTTGCATTGACTGATTAAGAGTAATTGTGGAAGATGATGAAGAGAGATGAATGTCATTAACTCTGTTTTATTTTATTTTGCTGCTTTTTAAGTTAGGTATGAATATGCATGGATTAAATATTGTTGCTTATGCATCATGCTGATGTTCTTGATATGACTTGAGATGATGGTGTTCTTGATATGACTTGAGTGTAGCATTTGTTTGAATTAGTTTGCCTGAGGACGTGCAAAAGCCAAGTGTGGGGGAATTTGATGAGAATGCAAAATATCATATTTACCCCCCTTAATGTTTAGTCTTTTATACGTATTTGTTGCCTAAATGTACTCATTATTATTCTATTTTGATATAGGATGCAAATGGAGGCGTTAATTGCAAAACAGAACTAATTAAGTGAATTCGGACAGTTTCGACGTTGTTTCGTAATCTGGGCATAAATCTCTCATCCGAGCTCCGATTGAGATGATTCAAAATTATATGGAACTCTAAGAAATATATCTACAACTTTCATGTTTTTAGTTTGGAGAGATACTCACTTCATCAAGGTTGTAATCGAGCTTGAATTTGACGCATCTGCACTGGACGTCCTGGGGCATTCAGCCTTGTCATGCAAATCAATTGGGCAGTTTATTATTGGAAGATTTGAGGACATGTGGCACGCAAGTTACAGCTCAAAATCACCACTTTCCTATTTTATTTTAGGACTTTATCTTATTTTCAATTAATTAGAATCAAATTAGGATTAATGTTATTTTAGGATATTAGAATATTTCTTTTAGGAGATTTAGTGGGATTCAAATACTTAAACTGGATTTTTGTTAAAGGGATCAGATTAGGGTTTTTGAGGGGGGACCACGCCTCTCTCTTCTCTTCTCTGCAATTTTCTCTTTTGAGTTTTGATTATGGTCCATGAGCGGCTAAAACTTTTGTAACTTGGTCGTTGGAAACGGAGACCTCGGAATCAACCATCTGTGAGATCTAATCTATTTTATTTTAGTGTTCGATTTTCGTGTTTGAGTATTGAATGTTATTCTGTGCATATCTTCATGATTGATGCATTTAATTACTAGGAGGCCTACTAGTGTATTATTTGTTGCAATCTACTGCTAAGTTAGATATCAAATCCGTAATTGTTTGATCCCTATAACTGGTGAAGCAATTAGGGTTAATAATTTCCTGCATCAGGAATTAGTAATCTTAAGAAGAACATTCAACTAAATTAAATACAACCGCTTGTGTTTGTGTTGTTTAGCTTCATCGATTTCTCTAATTCTTAAGGCTGCCATTAGATTAAATCTTTAGTGCTTGTCTACGGTTGTTTAATGGTAAGATTAATTAAGATCGCTTGTTTCCTAATTAATTACAATTAAGGAGAGATAGGAAAGTAGTTCCAATGGTGAATATTCAAAGTAAGAATAGATTTACTTTTGCATCAATGATCAGTTGTAAGATTCCGATGGTGGATGTTGACAGAGACCAAGTTTCGTTATATTAATTGATTTTGAATTGAATTGTTTTTTTTTTTTTTTGCTAAGATTGTTTTATGTTTTACTCAAAACCCCCCAGCCTTATTCACATCATCGAAAATTTGGCTGACACTCTTCGTGGGATCGACCCTTGCTTACCCTATTTACAGTTCAGTAGTTAGGTTAGGAAGGTTTGTAATCTTGGTTGCCTACGACCGCACACCAATGACCCCAGCCAAGCTTCAGGAATTGAAGAAGCAACTCCAAGAGCTTTTAGATAAAGGCTTTATCCGACCAAGTCATTGCCCCTGGGGAGCTCCAATTCTTTTTGTAAAGAAGAAAGACAGGTCACTACGGATGTGTATTGATTTTAGAGAGTTGAATAAAGTGACAGTGAAGAATAAGTACCCATTGCCTTCAAATGGATGATCTTTTTGATCAGTTGAAGGGACCTTCAATATTTTCAAAGATTGATTTGAGGTCAAGTTATCATCAGGTAAAAGTGGCAGAGCAAGATATAGCTAAGACTGCTTTTCGGACAAGATACAGGCATTATGAATTTGTGGGGATGCCTTTTGGGCTAACCAATGCCCCATCAGTCTTTATAGACTTAATGAACCGGGTGTTTCATAATTGTTTGGATCAGTTCCTAGTGGTCTTTATAGACGACATCCTGGTTTACTCTAAGTCACTTGAAGAGCATGAGGAACATTTAAGAATTGTGCTGCAGCGATTGAGAGAAAAGAAGCTGTATGCCAAGTTACGAAGTGTGAATTCTAGTTGGATCAAGTGATATTTCTAGGCCATGCTGTTTCTAAGGAGGGAATTTCAGTAGATCCTAGTAAAGTGATGGCAATCCTCAAATGGCAAAGGCCGAAGACAGTAAAAGAGGTAAGAAGTTTCTTGGGATTAACAGGTTACTATCACCGGTTTGTAGCAGGGTTTGCCTAGTTGGCTAAGCTGAAGACTCCTTTCTACTCATATACTCATAAAAATACATATAATAAAATACATGTATAATAACATAATTAGATGGGCCCAAATTTTTCTTTCATTAAATATACATATACTTTACACAAAATAAAGTATCATATACAAAAAGTCATCAAAAACATGGTGGACAGTGTAACTATTTCTATTCGCTTGCCGAAGCCCATCCGACCGCGTCCTCACCTAGATCCTGCAAAACACATAGAAACAATGGGGTGAGCACAAAAAGGCTCAGTAAGTAAATCCTCTACTCATCTATCCCCGTAACTTTTTCTCTTAATTCTTTCCTTACATTACTCTCTCATTGAATTTCATAGCCCCATCTTACCGGAGGCACGGCTGGAACTCACTCCACTCTTCATGACTTATACTTTTCTCTTTTTATGTTCTTTCTCATTTAAATGTCACTGCCTCATCTTACCGGAGGCACGGCCAGGAACTCAAGCCCGCTCTACGTGATTTCTACTCACTTATATGTCATGGCCCCATCTTATCGGAGGCACGACTGGAAGATCACAAAGCTCCCATTACTCGTGACCTTAACTCATTCTCTGCCGATCAGACTCGGTTATGCATGGATTCGGAACCCCTGGCCACGTGAGTGCATTCTCTCTCTCTCTCGAGTGTCACAACCTTCATATTACTGAGGCACGACTGGAAGATCACAAAGCTCCCACTACTCCTGATGATTCTACTCATCACTCACGGGTTCCCCATCACATGACCTACTCTATTCTTACGTTTAGCACTACTCTTGTTTTTATTCTCTAGTGCTTATTCTCTCTTTTACTCTACTCTTGGAGTTTTCTCATTACTCTTAGAGTAACTTATACTCAAATTCTCTACTCTTTCTCAAGCTACTTCTCAACGCACAACTAATACGTATGCATGGTTAATGCTCATTAATGCACTAATGAAATGCCAATATGCAATGTTGCAAGAATTAAGGTTTACTATTCATGCTCATACTTCTCTTAGGCATTTCATCAAACAGCTCATGTGCATATAAAAACTCTACTATAACAATAACTCTACTTCTTTCTCTAACCATCCAAAATGGGAGGAAACTCCCTCACATAGCTATAATTCCTGTCAAGGACAAACACTTCTAAAAAGATTTCTCAATCTCCTCCAATTTCATCTCATTCATCACACATCATGCAATCTCAACACTTCTCATAAATGAAGTGTATTCAACAACCACAAAGCAAATAATCATCTCAATTCAATTCTCAATAATATAGCATACACATGCATATATATAATTCTCTACTCAAAAGAGTTCTTAAATCTCAACTTGGTTGAATTTACTTACTTGTGATGGAGTGATTCCACTAGTACTTCTCTTTACCTTTGGTAACTTGCCTTTTCTCTACAATCTCAACCAACCATACTATAAGACTTCAACTCATTAATAGATAAAATTTGTTAGGAAACGACCCGGTTGCTCAACGGAAAACAAAAATATTATACAACCGTAGATCGTTCCTTAAAGCCCAAAATCAAGGCACAAATTTTACAGTTTATGTATAATATCAAGAATCTGCAAAAAAATAAATCTAAAGTTTATATTCATACCCACGTTGGAGGCTCCACCTATATTGTCTCTGAACGTGTTTGTTACCGATCCAAGTGTAGGATCGAACCAAGAAGTCCACACGAAGATAATCACCAAGAACCAAGGAGGGATTTGCTAGATCCTCCTTGGCCTTAAGAAATCAAGAAGAACAAAAAGGAAAAACTTGATTTTTCAATCAACAAGAAAGTGGCGTGGGAGAGTATATGGGTTGTTGTGTTTTTCTTTTCTTTAATCAAAAGGAAAAATGAATTAATTAACAAATCACACAAACACCTTTCCTTTTATAGGCAAACCAAGTTGCCCTATTCCCACATAGAATGGGCTTGGGCTCCAACCCAAACACCCCATATTTCCAAACACTCCTAATTAGATATTTTAATTTAATTCATCATTATCTCAATTAAAATCAATTAATATTTAATTGATATTTAACAATAATGATGATTTAATTAAATATGTGCGAACACACATTTAACCGTAATTTCACTTATTTAATTTTCTAACAAATTAAATAAAGGCTATGACCCCAGCAAATTTAATTGCACTGTGAAATTACCAAAATACCCTTTCGCCTAAAAAGACGAAAACGCCCTTCTTTCTTCTTGGCTCTTAAATTATCTTCTATGTGTGTGACCCATAGGCTCCTCATCATACCGATAGTGTATAGTATCGCGATTAACACCAATTAATCGTCTCACTAATACACGTACCAAGATTAGCCCCTAGCAAGGCATCATGGCCACCGATAGATTCTGGATTCAAAGCAAAGCAACACCACAACGATATGGTTATCGTACAATTCCCGATCCTTTCATCATTCATTATCTCGGACGAGACGAAGGCATAGAAATAGTGTCAACCTCCAGTTACTCTCGATATTATCTATTCAGTTTTTGGACCAATGACCTATATTATAATTCGGATAGAGCAACAACTCAATCCCACTGTGGCCACATTTTTAGTGTCATTGCCATATACTGAATTGCGCAGTGAGATAACTTCTCCCGTACTCGGGAGTGATGAATCTTCTGTCAATCCACCATAGTCTTGATACACTCCTCGATCAGCCAATCACCACTGTATTGACAGCTCTAAAAAGAACTGCGTTAGGCTAGTGTCAAACTGCACCAATCGGTGCACAAGGCACTCCAATGATCTCAAGTCTAAGGATCACATGCATCATCATTCGTTAGAGGATTTGTTCCATAGACACTAGGGTTACCATCCATATGGAATCCTCTGGTGGGTTAGTCCAGTGAACTTGCTGCGGTATATCTGCTTACAACAAGCACCCATGTGTTGCACCAGTTGTCACCAAACAAACTTGACAAGTGAGATCGCCACGCCTTTCGACAGGTCGTTCAACACTATGATAGCCTTACCGTATTATCTATGCCCTTACTTCAGAATAATACTGGGGCTACAGACATTTCTAGAATGGTCACCATATGTGGTTATAGGGTTCTCACCATCAAGATTTGAAACACTTGATACCCTCGTCATGATTCTACCATTCTAAGGACATATATCAATACATATTGCAATAATAATGATTTACGTGATATAGAACAAAATGCCTTTTATTATTGATTAATGAACATTATTACAAAGAGTCAATTCTACAATAATTGATTGGCTCTAGGGCATCTACTCTAACAAAATTCACATCTAAAGCAAGAATCCTTACCTTAGGATGCTTTAGATTAACTTCTACCAAAATCACTCAAAAATCCCTTTAGAATCCTTGAAAGATTGAAGGAAAACTTGAGAGGAAATGGAGAATGGAAGAGGCGGTGGAAGATGAAGAATGAAGGGGTTACAAAGCTTATTCCCTTTTTAGCTCAAAATATCTTCATTCATTCCCATAATGCCCTTACTCTTTCTTAGACATTCCATCCTTGTCCTTTGATTCCTTATACACACACCCCCACTCTAACATATTCTCCATGAAATTTCCTTACATTTCACTCCCCACTTTTCCTGCTAATTAGGGTAGAATGGTCCATTTGCCCTTAGGGAAAAATATCTAGCAAATTCAATACAAAACTCAGCCGGCTCTTTGCCGTGGCGAAGCCAGTTTCTTCGCCCCAGCAAAGAAATCCAGGGCAAACGTCGCCGCGGCTAAGACTCTTCTTCGCCCCAGCAAAAACTGCAACTTCAAAATTCGCCAAGTCTTAACCAATTTCAGGGCAAACAGTCAACCAAACCAACACATCACTTCAACTGAGGGCCAACCAAACAACATTAACAACATAACAACTCTATTAAGAGCAAAACAATAAAGATTCAAGCAATGCAACATAAATTAGCTACATACCTCAAGTGGGGCGTTACATAAGCCGCTAACAGCTCTTACTAAATAGAGAACTCTTTTTATATGGTTAGCTACCTGTGAAGAGAGTCTTCAAGAGTTGAAGAAAAAGTTAACGACAGCTCCCGTTTTAGTGTTACCTCGAGAAGGTGTAGATTATGATATTTATACAGATGCCTTTGTAAGGACTTGGTGTTGTATTGATGTAGTTAGGTAGGGTGATAGCTTATGCTTCTTGTCAATTGAAAGAGTACGAGATAAGATACCCTACACATGATTTAGAGTTAGCAGCAATAGTCTTTGCGTTGAAGATTTGGAGACATTACCTTTATGGTGCCAAGAGTAATATCTACACCGACCACAAGAGTTTGAAGTACTTCTTTACTTAGAAGGAGCTGAACATGAGATAGAGAAGATGGTTAGAGCTGGTTAAAGATTATGAGTGTGAAATTAAGTATCAGCCGGGTAAAGCCAAATGTAGTAGCCAATGCTTTGAGCAGGAAAGCTTATTTGTCCCGACTCACAAGTTAGAAAGAGTTAATAGAAAAATTGTATAAAGGGCAGATTGAGGTCTTACCAGGAGGGATTACTAGATTAGAGGTTCAGTCTCCTTACTGGAAGAGACTAAAGAAAATCAAGTAACTGATGAGTGGTGTCAGAAGATAGTTCGGTTAGTGCATGAGGGCAAGACATTAGAATTCCTTTTGTCAAATGGTGTCCTTTGTTTCAGGAATCGGTTATTTATTCCTTCAAGACGATGAGTTAAAGAAGAGAATTCTTGCGAAGGCTCATGACACCCTATACACTGCTCATCCTGGAGCAACCAAGATGTATCAAGATTTAAAAAAGGCTATTGGTGGCCAGGTATGAAGAAAGATATTGCAGCTTTTGTAGCTAAGTACCTAGTTTGTCAACAAGTAAAACAACAACCGACGTCAAGGTTGCTTCAGCCACTTAGTTTTCCTGAATAGAAGTGGGAGAGTATTTCGATGGATTTTATTACAGGTCTCCCTATAGTGCATAAATGGTATAATGCTATATGGGTGGTTGTAGATAGATTGACCAAATCAGCCCATTTTCTTCCAATAAAGGAGAGTACCACCTTGGATCAATTAGCCTAGATTTATGTTAAAGAGATAGTGAGATTGCATGGAGTACCCAAGACAATCATATCAGACAGAGGTTCCAAATTTGTGTCAGCTTTCTGGACGAGTTTACAGAGGAACTTGGGTACCAGGTTGGCTTTCAGTACCGCCTATCATCCTCAAACAGATGGCCAGACAGAGAGAACGAACCAAGTGCTTGAGGATGTGTTGAGAGCATTCTGTATGGATTATAGAGTATCCTGGCATGAGTTGTTGCCCTTAGTGGAGTTTGCTTACAATAATAGCTACAAGTCTATAATTAAGGTGGCGCCTTACGAGGCCTTGTACGGTAGACGGTGTAGATCTCCACTGTGTTGGGACGAAATAGGCGAGAAAGATGAGTTAAGTTCAGCTCTTGGGCCAGAAGTAACTCAGAAAATGATCAATGATGTCAATTTGATCAGAAATAGAATGAAGCAAACCCAAGATCGACAAAAAAGTTACGCCAACTTGAAGAGAAAAGATGTGGAGTTTGAAGTGGGTGATAAAGTTTTTCTAAAAGTTTCCCCCTACAAATGGGTAATGCGTTTTGGTAGCAAAGGAAAGTTAGCACCGACGTACATTGGTCCATTTGAAGTGTTGCAACGAGTGGGCAAAGTGGCCAACCGTTTTGCACTACCACCCAGCATGGACAAAGTTCACAATATGTTTCATGTCTCGATGCTTCGAAAGTATGTAAGTGATCCCTCCTATATTCTGAATATAGAGGATGTGAACTTAAAAGAGAATCTTGTGTTTGAGGAGCGCCTAGTTCAGATATTGGAAAAAAAGATTAAAGAGGTCTGAAACAAGAGTATCCCGTTAGTGAAAATCCTTTGGAGAAACCATAAAGCTGAAGAAGCTACTTGCGAGGCAGAACAAGAAATGCAGAACCATTAACCATAGTTGTTCGTGTGAATTTCGGGGATGAAATCCTTTTGGGCGGGGGGGGGGGGTGGGGAATTGTGATATCCACCTTAAGGTACATCTTTGACTCATGTTCATTTGCTTTTAAATTTTATTTATTGGCCTAAGTTAAATGGACATGTTAATTAAGTTATTAGAATGGTCTGGATGCCCTGATTTTGGTGAAGTCTTGCAGAATTTTGGGAGTGCAGACTTCATCGCAGCAATGTGCACCCTGTATTTCTTCGCCGAGGCGAAGGACCGACAGATTTTTCTAGTGAAGTTTCAAGAAAATTTTCCATAAGGGTAAAGTGACCATTCTACCCTTAATCAGAAAGCAAAGTGGGGAGTGAATTGAAAGGAAATTTCATGGAGAATGTTTTAGAATGGGGGTGCAAGTGTAAAGAATTAAAGGATAAGGAAGGGAATTTTCAAGAAAGTGTAAGGGTAAAATGGGAAAAAAGCCTTAGTTTATGAGATATTAAGGGTTAGACTTCTACATCCCTTCATTTTACTCATTCCACTGCCTCTTCCATTCTTCCATTTTCTCTCAATTCTTCACTTCTTCTTCCAAGGATTTGTGAGGGTTTTTGGTTAGAACTCGTTGAGGAATTGATCCTAAGCAACAAGAGGTAGGAATCCCTACTCTAGATATGAGTTTTATTTATGTAAGGGTTAAGTTCTTACTAAGTTTATGCTTAGGAATTAAGAGAAGAAGCAAGTCCAACAAGTTAGAGAGCTTTTGTGGAAGAACTCAAGAAAAAGGTAAGTAAATCCAACCCAAGTTAAGATTTAAGCAATCAAATGATTTGATATGTAGTTATATACTTATAATTTTGAGATTGATTGCTAAGATTGTAATTGTTGATGAGTTGATGGTTTGGGTTGGCCAATTGAAGTTTGGCTGAATTTGAGGAGAATTTGAGTAGAGAATTTTGAAGTGCCTTTCCTTGACAGGTTTAGAATTATTATGGAGGAGTTTTTAATCCAATTATGGATGGTTCAAGAAAAAAATAGAACTCTAGTTAAAGTAGAGTTTAATTATGCATGCTTATTATTTGATGAGATGCTTGAGAGAAGCATATGCATGAGTAGAGAACCTTATTTTGTGCAACATTGCATGTTTACCTTACATGATTGCACTAAAGAAAGAATCATAAGCATATACCATCCACATGCATATCTTTGCATATGCATGAAAGCTTAAGAAAGAATAAAGAATGCTACGAATAAAGAGAGAGAAAGAAATAGCACTAAAGAATTAAAGAAAGAGGGTGCTAGAGAAAAGAAAAAAACATGTTGTTGCGATGGGAAACTTGCGAGTGATAAGAAGAAAGTCCCACATACACGCCACCTTAATTGAGTGGCATAAGAAAAAGAAAGCATTTGTACGACCCGTAAGAGTGTATGCGGATGAGGGTTGTACCAAGAAGAAAGTCTGACATGCACGTCACCTTAATTGAGTGGCACAAGAATAAGAAAGAAATTGTACAGTCTGTAAGAGTGCATGTAGATGAGGACTCTTACGGACTCTACTCGCTCACATGGCCAAAGTTCCGAATCCATACATCAACCGAATCCGATCGGCATAAGAATGAGAATGAGAAAGAATAAGAATAAGAATTAGAAAACTCAAGCATACAAGAAAAGAAATGAAAAGAATAGCTTGAGTAAGAAAGAAAAGAATAGAAAAGAAAGAAAGAAAATACATTTCTATGCGTTATTGTGAGTGCATTGCATTCATGCATTTTACCATGATGTTCATCATGGTGAGTAAGAATAGAAAGAATAGAAAGAATTAGAAAGAAAGAAAAGAACAGGGAGAACTAGAAACAGAGAAAGAAAAGAAAAAGAAAGAATGAAGAAGAGTAAGATTAGAGTAAGGAAAGAACCAAGAATAAGTTGCGGGGATAAGTAGTAGAGGATTTACTTATTAAGCCCTTTTGTGCTCACCCCGTTGTTTTTCCATGTTTTAAAGGAAATAGGTAAGCGGCGGTCGGATGGACGTCACGGAGCGGAGAGAAAAGGCACCACTGTCCCTTGTGTATAAGTTTTATGTATACTACTTTTGTATATGTAAAGAATTATGTTTTATAAATAAAAGAAAAATTTTGGGCCTAACTATATTTCATATACTATGTATTGTTAGAGTAGATGCCCTAGAGCCAATCAATTATTGTAGAATTGACTCTTTGTAATAATGTTCATTAATCAATAATAAAAGGCATTTTATTCTATATCGCGTAAATCATTATTATTGCAATATGTATTGATATATGTCCTTAGAATGGTAGAACCGTGACGAGGGTATCAAGTGTTTCAAATCTTGATAGTGAGAACCCTATGAGCACATATGGTGGCCATTCTAGAAACGTCCGTAGCCCCAAAGATATTCTAAGTAAGGGCACGGATAATACGGTAAGGCTATCATAGTGTTGAACGACCTGTCGAAAGGCGTGGATCGATCTCACTTGTCAAGGTTGTTCGGTGACAACCTGGTGCAACACATGGGTGCTTGTTGTAGGCGGATATACCACGGGCAAGTTCACCGGACGACCCACCACCAGAGGATTCCATATGGATGGTAACCCCGTTGTCTATGGAACAAATCCTCTAACGAATGGTGGTGCATGTGATCCTTAGACTTGAGATCACCGGAGTGCCTTGTGCACCGATTGGTACAGTTTGACGCTAGCCTAACGCAGTTCTATTCAGAGCTGTCAGTACGGTGGTGATTGGCTATATCAAGGAGTGTATCAAGACTATGGTGGATTAATAAAGGATTCATCACTCCCGGGTGCGGGAGAAGTTATCTCACGGCGCAATTCAGTATATGGCAATGACACTAAAACTGTGGCCACAGTGGGATTGAGTTGTTGCTCTATCCAGATTATTATACGGGTCATTGGTCCAGAAACTGAATATATAATATCGAGAGTAACCGAAGGTTGACACTATTTCTATGCCTTCGTCTCGTCGAGATAACGTATGATGAAAGGATCGAATTGTACGGTAACCATATCGCTGACAGTAGCTACTTTGTGAATCCGACTATCGGGTGGCCATGATGCCTTGCTAGGGGCCAATCTTGGTCTGTATTAGTGAGACGATTAATTGGTGTTAATCACGATACTATACACTACCGGTATGATGAGGAGCCTATGGGTCACACATAGAAGATAATTTAAGAGCTAAGAAGAAAGAAGGGCGTTTTGCATTTTTTTAGGAGAAAGTGGTATTTTGGTAATTTCACAAAGGCAATTAAATTTGCTGAGGTCGTAGCCTTTTATTTAATTTGTTAAAAATTAAATAAGTGAAATTACGGTTAAATGTGTGTTCGCACATATTTAATTAAATCATCATTATTGTTAAATGTTAATTAAATATTAATTGATTTTAACTAAGATAATGATGAATTAAATTAAAATATCCAATTGGGAGTGTTTGGCAACATGGGGTGTTTGGGTTGGAGCCCAAGCCCATTCCATGTGGGAATAGGGCAACTTGGTTTGCCTATAAAAAGAATAGTGTGTGTGTGTTATTAAGTGAGATTCATTCTTTAATTTTTAAAAGAAAAACACAGCAGCCCCTTATACACTCTCCCACGCCAATCTCACTGTTTGATTGAAAATCAAATACTGATCTTCTTCTTGATTTCTTAAGGCCAAGGAGGATCTAGCAAATCCCTCCTTGGTTCTTGTTGATTGTCTTCGTGTGGACCTCTACGGTTCGATCCTACACTTGGATCGGTAGCAAACACATTCAGAGACGACATTGGTGGAGCCTCCAAACGTGGGTATGAATCTAAACCTTTAGATTTATTTTTTCAGCATTCTTATTATGCATAAACGTAAAATCTGTGCCTTGATTTTGGGTTCTAAGGAACGATCCGTGGTTGTAAATTTTTTGTTTTCCGCTGCGCAACCTTGGCCGCTTTCCTAACAAAGTGGTATCGAGTTTGAGGGTACTAGATTTACGCTTTTTGAATGGTTGATACATGTATTTGTTGATAACATGCCGCCTTGATGAATCTGCC
The DNA here is from genome assembly GCA_026229545.1 of Pistacia atlantica. NCBI lineage: Eukaryota > Viridiplantae > Streptophyta > Magnoliopsida > Sapindales > Anacardiaceae > Pistacia > Pistacia atlantica. The sequence goes on along the minus strand of JAPEIT010000112.1, from coordinate 754,965 downwards.
ATGAAAAACCCAGTTTTTATTAAAACTGAAAAATCTGTAAATCCATTGTTGAATGAGTAATTCAAATGATAAAGTGGTTTAATAATGTGTTGTTGAATGTTATAATGGTTGGTTAATATCCTGGTTGAACGTATGTACGTTTGATTTGATTTGGATTAGTGTTTATACACAAAAACTGCAAAAACGCGAACTGTAGAAATTGGGGATTTCCAGGTTTCGCCGCGGCGAGGAGCCTCTGGAAAGTTTCGCCGCGGCGAAGATAAAACCTTCGCCGCGGCGAAATCTGTGGCGGCTAGACCTAATTTAAATCCTCGCCGCGGCGAAGATAAAACCTTCGCCGCGGCAAGTATGCCGAGCGAAATGCATATCAGAATCCTCGCCGCGAAGATAAAACCTTCGCCAGCGAAGGATGTAGTTTTCCCATTCTGTATTTTTCTGAAAGGGACTAATCTGCAGTTTTTAATAACCTATAAAGCCAATGTACATTCTGCACATTTAAGAGGGTAATTAATTAATTAACCCACCCAATTCAAAAAATTGATTGTTTTTGAAATGTATGCTTTGTACTTGTTTGTATATTGCATGGTGCGCGTACATGAGCCTTAGACCTAAGGGTGAATGTTTTAAATTATTTTGGGTATGTATGGCTGTAATATTTTAAATAGGGCTGCGTGTCCTCTCTCTCTTCTTCTTAATGTACATTCTTTTCTCATCTCATTCCCCTCGAATGTAAATCGAGGTTTCTAAATTTGTTGATGTAAAATTAGTTTAATATTAATTTTATTGTAAATTTAGAATGATGCTTTTGTAATGTACCTGGAGACGAAGCGGACGAGGCAACCATACTTGAAGACTCAAGATATTTGTTACAGGATCCCTAGGTGACCCACCGATCCCTCTAGGCTCGAGGAGATCGGTTTTAGTTAGGCCATGTACCGCACGTTTAATATTTTGTTTAGAATGCATGCTAAGGTTGAATGTTGAATAACATGCCAAACAATGTCATTCTAACAAAGATAATAATCTGATGAGACATTAAATAACAAACCCCTCAACTAAGTATATTAAGTCACGAATGCCTTCCATCACCATGGTTTTAATCAAACCACTGTCGTTGAAACCTTGTTCGCCAAAGCGAAGGGTACACTTCTACCAAAGGGAGGTTAAAATTCATTGGAGTTTTCCTTAATGGTGATGGGTCGACTTAAAATGACGGTTTTGCTTGTTCGCCAAAGCGAAGGTTGATAAACACGTCATAGGCAAAGTAGAGCAGTACATATATTATGTGTACGTGGTGACATGTAGTGTCCACTCTCGATACGAGAATCACACTTGAGGACAATGGTTGGAGCCATTGAATTGTGTGATTGGCTTGTTGGTTTTTTTCACATTTGAGGTTGATAGTGGGAGCTATCAATTGGTGTGGATTAAGTTTGTTGGCCTACCTAATCAACCCATTTTGGCTTGTTCGCCAAAGCGAAGGTTTGAAATGGGCAGGATGGGATCTCGGTCCACTAGGAAAGCCAACGGGCTTTCCCGAGTTAATAGTGAGGGCTATTGGCTTGAGTAAAATAGTGGGAGCATCGCTTAATAAAAGACCATATTAAATAATAATGAACTTTATAATAACTTTATCTTTTCTGCAATTGTAGATTCACCGAAAATGAGTATTATGAACCTGCGACCGATAATCGAAAAAGAAAACAGGTTGGATGGATCCAATTTCTCAGACTGGTATCGTAATCTTCGGATTATACTTAAGTCGGAAAAGAAATTGTATATCCTTGAAAAGCCATACATGGCTGAGCCTGATCCTGATGCCACTCAGGAAGTTAAGGAAACTTATCAAAAGTTCCTTGATGATGCCGATAGCATAATGCTTGATGTTAGCATCGATGACACCTATGCTGCAAAAGCAACATGAGAATATGGATGCTTCTTCCATAATTCTACACCTCAAGGAGCTTTATGAAACAAATGCTCGACATGAGAGGTACAAGGTGTCGAAAGCACTGTTTGGGAGTCGTCTGACTGAGGGTGCCCAAGTTGGTCCTCATGTGCTCAAGATGATCGAGCACATTGAGAGGCTTGAGACTTTGGGATGTGGCTTGGATGCAGAATTACAAATGGATTTAATTCTGCAATCCTTGCCTGACTCTTATGCTCCGTTCATAATGAATTTCAATATGAACACGATGGAGAAAACCCCTCGTAACTTCGAACATGCCGAGGATCGCAGAGCAGACTTGAAAAAGTCCAAGCCTGTTTTCTTGGCCTCTTGCTAGTAAAGCAAAGGGTAACGGCAAGGGTAAGGCCAAGGCCAAACCCAAGCCCAAGCCCAAAGGACAGGTTGCTCTTGGGCCTGAGAGTGGCATAGGAAAGGGCAAGGTAGTCTGCTTCTTTTGTGGCAAGCCTGGCCACTGGAGGAAACACTGCAAGGCTTTCCTCGCAAGCAAGAAGAAGTCAGATGCTACGACTTCAGGTACTTTCATGATTGAGATTAACTTCTCTCCCTCAACATCTTGGGTCATGGACACAGGGATGTGGTACTCACATTTGTACGATGTGCAGGACTAAGGCGAGTAGAGTGCTCGCCAAGGGAGAGGTGGACCTACGAGTTGGAAATGGAGCACATGTGGCTGCATTAGCTGTAGGGACTTATTGTTTATCTTTGCCTACGGGCTTATTGTTGGAACTACATAACTTGTTATCACGTACCTTCTATTTCTAGAAATATTATTTCAGTATCCGTTTTGGATAATATGGGGTATCATTTTGAGATATCTAATGGATTGTTGTCCTTTAGTTTGAATGGTATTCTATTTGGAATTGCAAGGTTATATAATGGATTATATGTTCTTGATTTAAACAATAAAGATATTCTCAATATAGAAACCAAGAAAGCTAAGCATAGCGATCAAAACCAAACATATCTCTGGCATTGTAGATTGTGTCATGTTAATAAGACTCGCATTGCAAAACTTCAAAGGGATGGAGTTTTGGCCCTTTGACTTCCAAATCATTTGAGGTATGCGAGTCATGCCTTTTAGGCAAGATGACCAAGTCTTCTTTCACAGACAAAGTGAAAGGGCTATTGAAGCGTTAGGCATCATCCATAGTGATGTATGTGGTCCACTAACAGTTGAAGCCGAGGTGGATATTCATACTTCATCACATTTACCGATGATTTCGTAGATATGGTTATGTCTACCTTATGAGACATAAATCTGAAGCCTTTGATAAATTCAAGGAATTCAGAATGAAGTACGTAATATGTTGGGCAAAAGTATTAAAGCTCTTCGGTCGGATCGAGGAGGTGAATACTTAAGCTCGGGGTTTTCGAGTACCTGAAGGAATGTGGGATAGTATCACAACTCACCCTCCTTATACACCCCAACACAATGGAGTGTCGAAAGGAGGAATAGGACCTTACTTGACATGGTTAGGTCCATGATGAGTTTTAGTGATTTACCCGCATCATTCTCGGGGTTATGCCCTAGAGATCGCGACTCACGTTTTAAACCGTGTGCCGTCCAAAGTTCGTAGATAAGACTCCATATGAGCTATGGAGTGGGCGAAAGCCCAACTTGTCTTATCTAAGGATTTGGGGTTGAAGCTTATGTTAAGAAATTAACTTCGAACAAGCGGGCCCTAAAACCTCCCGTAAATGTATATTTGTGGGGTATCCAAAGGAGACCAAAGGATACTATTTCTACCACCCGTAAGAGCGCAAAATTTTTGTTGCTCGATCGGTGTCTTCCTAGAAAAGGAACATTTTCTAAGAAGTACTAGTGGGAGAAAAGTAGAACTCGATGAAGTTCTAGAACCACAAGATATACTAGACGAAGGACGGGATGATGTGCCACAAGGAGTGGTTGAGCATCATGAGGAGGTTACTCCACAAATTGTGGATCAAAGTGAACCACCTCGTAGCACAGAGCTACGTAGATCGGGAGAGTACGCCATGAGCCCGAGAGATACGGTTATCTCGTGACTCAACATGGTGACGTACTAGTCTATCAAGACGATGAACCCAGAACCTACGAAGACGCTATATCGGATCCAGATTCCGTTAAATGGCTTGAAGCCATGAAATCTGAGATGGACTCCATGTACCGTAACCAAGTGTGGTCTCGGTGGAACCACCTGAAGGGATAAAACCCATAGGGTGTAAATGGGTCTTCAAGAAGAAGACCGACATGGATGGCAACGTGCATACTTATAAAGCACGGTGGTTGCCAAAGGTTTCAAACAAATTCATGGCATTGACTATGAAGAAACCTTTTCGCCGGTTGCCATGATTAAATCCATCCGGATTATGCTTGCAATTGCTGCATATCATGACTATGAGATTTGGCAAATGGATGTCAAAACTGCTTTCCTGAACGGAAACCTTGAGGAGGATGTGTATATGACACAACCTGATGGTTTCGTTCTTGATAGTCAAGCTAATAAGGTATGCAAGTTGCGGAGATCCATTTATGGACTCAAGCAAGCTTCAAGGAGTTGGAACATTCGTTTTGATGAGGCCGTAAAAGAATTCGGTTTTATCAAAAACGAAGATGAGCCCCTGTGTTTACAAGAAAGTGAGTGGGAGCGCAAGAGCATTCCTAGTGTTGTATGTCGATGACATACTTGATCGGGAATGATATACCGAACTTGCAATGGGTAAAGACTTGGTTATCCAAGTGCTTCTCCATGAAAGACTTGAGGGAAGCACCTACATCCTTGGTATAAAGATCTATCGTGATAGATCGCGTAGGTTGCTTGGCCTAAGTCGAGTGCATATATTGACAAAGTATCTTAAACGATTCAAGATGGAAGAATCCAAGAAAGGATTTCTTCCGATGTCACATGGTGTTTATCTCTAAGGAATTGTGTCCTAAAACACAAGATGAGAGAGATAGGATGAAGAGGATCCCATATGCATCAAAGAATTGGATCCATCATGTATGCCATGCTATGTACTCGGATTGATGTCTCATGTGCTTTGAGCACTTGTAGTAGATATCAATCGGATCCAGGTGAGCGCATGGATGGTCGTCAAGAATATTCTTAAGTACTTGAAGAGGACTAAGGATATGTTCTTGGTTTATGGAGGGGAAGATGAGCTCACTGTAAGAGGATACTGTGATGCTAGTTTCCAAACGGACAAAGACGATTATCGATCGCAATCAGGGTTTGTATTTTGTCTCAATGGCGGTGCAGTGAGCTGGAAGAGCTCCAAGCAAAGCACTGTAGCGGACTCTACAATGGAGGCTGAGTATATTGCATTGTCAGATGCCGCCAAGGAGGCAGTCTGGATTAAGAAGTTCGTCATTGAACTTGGTGTGGTTCCTACGATTGTTGATCCTATAGACATCTATTGTGACAACAATGGAGCAATTGCTCAAGCTAGGGAACCACGGTCTCATCAGAAGTCCAGACACATACTCAGACGATTCCATCTCATCAGAGAGATAGTTGAGAGGAAAGACGTGCAGATTAGTAAAGTGCATACTGATGACAATCTCGCAGATCCACTAACAAAGCCTCTGTCGCAGCAGAAGCATGAAAGGCACTTGAAATCATTTGGTATTAAATACATGAATGATTGGCTATAGTGCAAGTGGGAGATTGTTAGAGTAGATGCCCTAGAGCCAATCAATTATTGTAGAATTGACTCTTTGTAATAATGTTCATTAATCAATAATAAAAGGCATTTTATTCTATATCGCGTAAATCATTATTATTGCAATATGTATTGATATATGTCCTTAGAATGGTAGAACCGTGACGAGGGTATCAAGTGTTTCAAATCTTGATAGTGAGAACCCTATGAGCACATATGGTGGCCATTCTAGAAACGTCCGTAGCCCCAAGATTATTCTCAAGTAAGGGCACGATAATACGGTAAGGCTATCATAGTGTTGAACGACCCCTCTCGAAAGGCAAGACTGATCTCACTTGTCAAGGTTGTTCGGTGACAACCTGGTGCAACACATGGGTGCTTGTTGTAGGCGGATATACCACAACAAGTTCACCGGATCGACCCACCGAGAGGATTCCATATGGATGGTAACCCCGTGTCTATGGAACAAATCCTCTAACGAATGGTGGTGCATGTGATCCTTAGACTTGAGATCACCGGAGTGCCTTGTGCACCGATTGGTGTCAGCTTTGACGCTAGCCTAACGCAGCTTCTATTCGTGAGTCACACGGTGGTGATTGGCTATATCAAGGAGTGTATCAAGACTATGGTGGATTAATAAAGGATTCATCACTCCCTGCGGGAGAAGTTATTCACGCGCAATTCAAGATATGGCAATGACACTAAAACGTGGGCCACAGTGGGATTGAGTTGTTGCTCTATCCAGATTATTATACGGGTCATTGGTCCGTAAACGAATATATAATATCGAGAGTAACCGAAGGTTGACACTATTTCTATGCCTTCGCCTCGCCGAGATAACGTATGATGAAAGGATCAATTGTACGGTAACCATATCGCTGATGTAGCTACTTTGTGAATCCGAATCTATCGGGTGGCCATGATGCCTCACTAGGGGCCAATCTTGGTCTCTGTATTAGTGAGACGATTAATTGGTGTTAATCACGATACTATACACTACCGGTATGATGAGGAGCCTATGGGTCACACACATAGAAGATAATTTAAGAGCTAAGAAGAAAGAAGGGCGTTTTCTTCCTTTTTAGGAGAAAGGGTATTTTGGTAATTTCACAAAGGCAATTAAATTTGCTGAGGTCGTAGCCTTTTATTTAATTTTTAACAAATTAAATAAGTGAAATTACGGTTAAATGTGTGTTCGCACATATTTAATTAAATCATCATTATTGTTAAATGTTAATTAAATATTAATTGATTTTAACTAAGATAATGATGAATTAAATTAAAATATCCAATTGGGAGTGTTTGGCAACATGGGGTGTTTGGGTTGGAGCCCAAGCCCATTCCATGTGGGAATAGGGCAACTTGGTTTGCCTATAAAAAGAATAGTGTGTGTGTTATTAAGTGAGATTCATTCTTTAATTTTTTAAAAAGAAAAAACACAAGCCCTCCCTTATACACTCTCCCACGCCAATCTCACTGCTTTGATTGAAAATCAAATACGATCTTCTTCTTGATTTTTAAGGCCAAGGAGGATCTAGCAAATCCCTCCTTGGTTCTTGTTGATTGTCTTCGTGTGGACCTCTACGGTTCGATCCTACACTTGGATCGGTAGCAAACACATTCAGAGACGACATTGGTGGAGCCTCCAAACGTGGGTATGAATCTAAACCTTTAGATTTATTTTTCAGCAGATTCTTATTATGCATAAACTATAAAATCTGTGCCTTGATTTTGGGTTCTAAGGAACGATCCGTGGTTGTAAATTTTTTGTTTTCCGCTGCGCAACCGGGTCGTTTCCTAACATGTATGTATGTGTTTGAGTATCTTAGTAAGAAAAAGAAGGTGTTACATTTTTGGTATCAAAGCAAAGATTTTGTCTCGCCGCCATGACGTTTCGTAGCCGACCGGTTTAAGTTATTCCTTCCTTACTTAAGTGTGTTTTGGACTTGATAAGTGTGGTTGCCTTGTAGATAAGGCGTAGAACCCGATCAAGTAGTAAGAAAACAGTGGGTGCGGGGGAACCCTCTAACCCGCCTGAACCTATTCCCCCTACCCGTGATGAGGCTAAGGTTCGGGGTATTGTGCAACAAGTTTTAATAGAAAATCAAGGGAGAGTTGCATCGGGAAGTGTTGAAACCCTTGTTCAAGTACCGCCTATTAGAGAAGAAAGAGAAAGACTGGTACCGCCGATAGGGCAGAATCGGATTGAGCCGATTTATGGGCTCTCAAGTCAACATCAGCCGTCAGAGTTTAAAGGTACTACAAACCCTTTTGTAGCAGAAGAATGGTTTAGGTCCGTTGAGCAAACGACGGAAATGTATTCCATGACAGACCGGGAGAAGATCCATTATGCCAATTTCTTATTTCAGGGTGATGCCCGAATCTGGTGGGAATTAATGGAAGACTCTCATGATGTTTCAGTAATGACCTGGGGTGAGTTCAGAGGATTATTTGAAGCTGAGTATCGAACGAGGGACCGAGTGCATGAGAAGGTCCAAGAGTTTATCAGTTTGCAGCAAGGGTCGAGTTTATCAGTTTGCAGCATAGACTTCGAGAGGTCCTAACGCTAGGGTGTTTACTGGTACGCAAGGTGAAAGCAAAGGCCAGTCCATCAACTGTTACTTGTCAGTTGTTATTTCATGATGTTCCTCTGATGCACTTGAGCACTAAGCAACACTAGGAGATAGGTGATTTTGTTTTGGTTTTTCCTTGGCATGGGAAAAGATGGATGCTCTGTGAATGTGTGGCTAAACCTTGAACATCTAGGACTACCCTATTCTTACCCCTAGACCGCTAGACTGAATCATATGGTATTTAGTGAACACCAATCCACCTTGGTAAATGATGTTCCTTAAATACCATCTGACTCAAGGTTTAGCCTATTTAAAGAGACATGAGGGAAAATTTGTGTTCTAGCCTGACATTATCTTCACTAAAAAAACACTTCTTGTATAACAGAAAATACAACGAATCTGTCATTTCAATCAAGCCAAGAAAAAAAAACCAAACCTATGGGATGGAGATAAACAGATCCATTTAGCTACGATCAAATTATATTTGCTCGATACACCGTTGTCAATATCACTATGAATGTTGAAGATGAATCGTGAGAAAAGAATATCAAAAATACAATGGCAATGGTGAAAACAAAAAGAATTAATTTATTATTTTAATGAAAATCCAAATAATGAGAATCCAAATTAAAATGAAATTAAATATATTAAATATAAATATACAAAATTGAATAGATAAATAATTAGATCAATAGAAAGAATTTAGAAAGACTTGAAATAAATCTAAAAGCAAAAGGACTTGTACTAGAGTGAGTCAGCCCATTAAGGTAGAGTTACCTGATGGGGTTAGTGTTTTGACCCATGAGATGCTGTCAAGAGAGTCCGTAGTGATCCATGGCCGAGAGTTAGCAGTTGAGTTAATAGTGTTTGATATGCCTAACTTTGATGTAATCTTGGGCATGGATTTCCTAGGAAGGTACGGAGTAGAAATTGACTGTCAGAAGAAGAAAGCAGGTTTAATCTCGATAGCGGAGATAAGTTTAGTTTCGGAGAGGATCATCAGTTGAGCATGTTGATTAGTGGCCTGAAGGCTAGAAAGATGCTAAGAAAAGGGTGCTCTGGGTATATTGCCCATGTGGTGCAAAGTAAAGATGCCCCACAACCAGTGTTGCATAGTGTGCCAGTAGTCCGGGAATTTCTAGATGTGTTTTCGGAAGAGTTACTGGGTTTGCCTCCGGAAAGAGAAGTAGAGTTCAGTATTGAACTGGCACCAGGGACGGCACCAATCTCCAAAGCCCCTTACCGAATGGCTCCAGCCGAGCTTCAGGAATTGAAGAAGCAACTCCAAGAGCTTTTAGATAAAGGCTTTATCCGACCAAGTCATTCCCCTTGGGGAGCTCCAATTATTTTTGTAAAGAAGAAAGACGGGTCACTACGGATGTGTATTGATTATAGAGAGTTGAATAAAGTGACAGTGAAGAATAAGTACCCATTGCCTTCAAATAGATGATCTTTTTGATCAGTTGAAGGGACCTTCAGTATTTTCAAAGATTGATTTGAGGTCAGCTTATCATCAGGTAAAAGTGGCAGAGCAAGATATAGCTAAGACTATTTTTCGGACAAGATATGGGTATTATGAATTTGTGGTGATGCCGTTTAGGCTAACCAATGCCCCAACAGTCTTTATGGACTTAATGAACCAGGGTGTTTCATGATTGTTTGGATCATTTCCTAGTGGTCTTTATAGATGACATCCTAGTTTACTCTAAGTTGCTTGAAGAGCATGAGGAACATTTAAGAACCGTGCTGCAGCGATTAAGAGAAAAGAAGTTGTATTCCAAGTTTTCGAAGTGTGAATTCTAGTTGGATCCGGTGATATTTCTGGGCCATACTGTTTCCAATGAGGGAATTTCAGTAGATCCTAGTAAAGTGATGGCAATCCTCAAATGGCAAAGGCCGAAGACAGTAAAAGAAGTAAGAAGTTTCTTGGGATTAGTAGGTCACTACCGCCGGTTTGTAGCAGGGTTTGCCCAGTTGGCTAAGCCGTTGACAGCTCTTACCAAACAGAGAACTCTTTTTATATGGCCAGCTGCCTGTGAAGAGAGTCTTCAAGAGTTGAATAAAAAGTTAATGACAACTCCTGTTTTAGTGTTACCTTGAGAGGGTGTAGATTATGATATTTATACAGATGCCTCATTGCAAGGACTTGGTGATGTATTGATGTAGTTAGGTAGGGTGATAGCTTATGCTTCTCATCAATTGAAAGATTACAAGACAAGATACCCTACGCATGATTTAGAGTTAGCAGCAATAGTCTTTGCATTGCAGATTTGGAGACATTACCTTTATGGTGCCAAGAGTAATATGTACACCGACCACAAGAGTTTGAAGTACTTCTTTACTTAGAAGGAGCTGAACATGAGACAGAGAAGATGGTTATAGCTGGTTAAAGATTATGAGTGTGAAATTAAGTATCAGCCGGGTAAAGCCAATGTAGTAGCTGATGCTTTGAACAGGAAAGCTTATTTGTCTTGACTCATAAGTCAGAAAGATTTAATAGAAGAATTATATAAAGAGTAGATTGAGGTCTTACCAAAAGGGATTGCTAATTACAGGTTCAGTCTACCTTACTGGAAGAGATTAAAGAAAAGCAAGTAACTGATTAGTGGTGTCAGAAGATAGTTCGGTTAGTGCATAAGGGCAAGACACCAGAATTCCTTTTGTCAAATTGTGTCCTTCGTTTCAGGAATCGGTTGTGTATTCCTCGAGACGATGAGTTAAAGAATAGAATTCTTGAGGAGGCTCATGACCCCCCATACGTTGCTCATCTTGGAGCAACCAAGATGTATCAAGATTTAAAGAAAGGCTATTGGTAGCCAGGTATGAAGAAAGATATTGCAGTTTTTGTAGCTAAGTGCCTGGTTTGTCAACAAGTAAAAGCAAAACACCAACGGCCGTCAAGGTTGCTACAGCCACTTAGTTTTCCTTAATGGAAGTGGGAGAGTATTTCGATGGATTTTATTACAGGTCTCCCTAGAGTGCAGAAAGGGTATAACGCTATATGGGTGGTTGTAGATAGATTGACCAAATCAACCTATTTTCTTCTACTAAATGAGAGTACCACCTCGGATCAATTTGCCCAAATTTATGTTAAAGAGATAGTGAGATTGCATGGACTACCCAAGACAATTGTATCAGACAGAGATTCTGAATTTGTGTCAGCTTTCTGGATGAGTTTACAGAGGAACTTGGGTACCAGGTTGTCTTTTAGTACCGCCTATCATCCTCGGACAGATGGCCAGATAGAGAGAACGAACCAAGTGCTTGAGGATATGTTGAGAGCATGCCGTATGGATTATAGAGTATCCTGGCATGAGTTGTTGCCCTTAGTGGAGTTTGCTTACAATAATAGCTACCAGTCTACAATTAAGGTGGCGCCTTACGAGGCCTTGTACGGTAGATGGTGTAGATCTCCACTGTGTTGGGACGAAATGGGCGAGAAAGATGAGTTAAGTTCAGCTCTTGGGCCAGAAGTAACTCAGAAAATGATCAATGATGTCAAATTGATCAGAAATAGAATGAAGCAAGCGCAAGATCGACAGAAACGTTACGCCGACTTGAAGAGAAAAGATGTGGAAGTGGGTGATAAAGTTTTTCTGAAAGCTTCCCCCTACAAACAGGTAATGCGTTAGAATGAAGCAAGCGCAAGATCGACAGAAACGTTACACCGACTTGAAGAGAAAAGATGTGGAGTTTGAAGTGGGTGATAAAGTTTTTCTGAAAGCTTTCCCCTACAAACAGGTAATGCGTTTTGGTAGCAAAGGAAAGTTAGCACCGAGGTACATTGGTCCATTTGAAGTGTTGCAACGAGTGGGCAAAGTAGCCTACCGTTTAGCATTACCACCCAGCATGGACAAAGTTCACAATGTGTTTCATGTCTCGATTCTTCGAAAGTATCTAAGTGATCCCTCCCATATTCTGAATATAGAGGATGTGAACTTAGAAGAGAATCCTATGTTTGAGGAGCGCCCACTTCAGATATAGGATAGAAAGATTAAAGAGCTCTGAAACAAGAGTAACCTATTAGTGAAAATCCTCTGGAGAAACCATGAAGTTGAAGAAGCTACTTGGGAGGCAGAACAAGTGTAAAACCCCTCCCTAGCCGGGTATTTCCTAAGTATCCCTTGGCCATTGAGAGCCTAGAAAATGCACGCCTAGGAAAGAGTTTATTTTAAAATCCTATTTAAAGAATAAACTTGTAGTTTAAAATATATATATAGATATATGTGTTTAATTTTTTTTTTTTTATAATAAGTTCATTGTATAATCAAAAAATATAATTTCCTTTCTTGGAGTAAATTATGAAATCCATAGTAATACTTACTAGAACATATACACTTTTATAAAATTTACTAGCAATTTGATTTCCTTTATTAATATAACATATTTACTCCATTATAGAACATGGACATAATTACTACATTATGAGGTATGAACATAATTACTACGCTAAATACTAGCAAAACCATTCAAAAGTCATAATTAAAACATCCCTTCATGCTCATACGTCCCTCGGAATCCTCTCCCAGCTTCATGCCTTAATCCTTACCTGCAAAACATTTTAAAACATTTCGTGGGGTGAGCGCTAATCGCTCAAGAAGGAATATGGCCATTTATAAACTATTAAGGTTCATTAAACATCATTTTACAAGTATATTACTTAGGACCTTACCTACCTACAAAATATGACCTTCATTCTTTAACATAACAAGTTCATAAAACATATCATACACTTTGGACTTTTCTCATAAACATAAGTCATAACATAATCATACATAATATAACATAGAACATATATGACTTATGAAATATTCATGTACATGGCATGCTTATTTCTTTTGTCTTTATACTTGATGGTTTCATTAGTCTTTGTTATCCGATCGGATTCATTTGAACCATTACCTTGTTCTTGGTCGTCACCTCAAAGGACTCATGGTTTCCATAAGAATTCCATTCCTCTGATCTTGGTTTATACCTCAAGAGACTCATGGAATTCATTCTTTAAAATTTCATAAATTTTTCATAAGACAACTAAATAAGCTATATGCATTACCATTATGAATGCAAACATATGGACTAACATATTCCATGCTCAATCATACTATATTCTCCTACTAAATTTCTTAACTTAATTCATTCAATTTCTCATACAATACAAAGAATTTCAGTAGTAAGATTATTCAGGGGTTTATTAGAATTAGAAACAAATGGGAATTTCCATTAAGAAGGTGGATGCCATACAGTTCGTTATTTTCAAGCAATTTTCCATTATCTTCTAATTCGAATTTATTTTTGACTAAAACATAAAAGTTTTAGGTCTGTTTCTCAACTTTTTAACACTTCAAGAATCAACTCAATCGGACTTCTATAACTTCAGTTATGACTGATTCAGTGAAGCATGTACAGTATAAGTCTCAAAAAGCCTAAGCCAAATCCGAATTCTATTTATTTTAACCATGTCACCTTCATTTGCACATTCATATCATTTGCCATATCATTCTTAGTATAAAAGGCCATAAAAACCTCCCTTTTTACAGAACCAAAAAGTGCCAAAACATCGTCCAACTACAAATCTCTTAATTGGCATAATCATCCTCCACATGCACACATACACCAATCAACACACCCATTTAAACAATCCATAACCAAAACATAGCATCACACTCATATTAACATAAATAAATGTAAGTTTCATAAACCCTAGGTGTTATCAATTATAGTCATAAGGGAGATTTTTTTCCTTACCTTAGTATTCAAAGCACAAAGGTACTCCTCCTTGGCTCCAAAGTTTCACCTTTCTACCTTACACACACAACCACTTATGAATTTCTCTTTTAACCAAAAAATTCAGAAAAACTAGGGTTTTGAAACTCACCTTTAACCCTGAAATTGAAGTTCTTTAAGGGTGGATGGTGATCTCCTTTGAAAATCAACTTGAAATCCTAAGAAAATTTGAGAATAAAAGCTTGGATTAGTGGCTTTTATGGTGGATTTGAGAGATGAAGAAGAAGATGATATATTTGGGGTCTCCAAGGCCGACTACTCTCTCTTTAAACCTTGTAAATATTCATTCCATTGATACTCAAATATGATTGGTCAATAAAAGTTAGATATAAAGGTCATTTGGCATAAATTTTTCATATAAGGGCGTTTTGGTCATTTCCACCTCAACATAAAGATAAGTACTCATTTAATGCCATTTGAATTCTTTAAAACACTTAACCATTAAGCAATCCCATTAGGTGAATGACTAATTTACCCTTGGTGCACTTTTATGGACACTTAATCATATGGTTTTGTATGAAAAGACCATTATACCATTGGTTACCGTTTATGCCATTTAACCTTATCAATCAACTTTATAACCATTCTACCCTCATTTCTCTTCAATGACATCATCCTTTACACTTTATAACGGCTACATCTCGAAATACATGTAAATTGACCATTTTACCCTTCCATTCAAAAAAGAAAATTACTTGAAAAGGTAAATTTCATACCTTAAGGCATTGGAATAATAATGCGGGGTTTACAACAAGAAATACAGAACCATTACCCAGAGTTGTTCGTGTGAATTTCAGGGATGAAATCCTTTTAAGAGGGGCCCGGCGGGGTGGGGGGGGGGGATATGGGGAGGGGAGGGTGAGGAGAATGTAACATCCACCTTAAGGTACATCTTTGACTCATGTTCATTTGCTTTTAAATTTTATTTATTGGCCTAAGTTAAATGGACATGTTAATTAAGTTATTAGAATGGTCTGGATGCCCTAATTTTGGTGAAGTCTTACGGAATTTTGGGAGTGCAGACTTCGTCGCGGCAACGTGCGCCCTGTATTTCTTCGCCGAGGCGAAGAACCGATAGATTTTTCTAGTGAAGTTTCAAGAAAATTTTCCATAAGGGTAAAGTGACCATTCTACCCCTAATCAGAAAGCAAAGTGGGGAATGAATTGCAAGGAAATTTCATGGAGAATGTTTTAGAATGGGGGAGCAAGTGTAAAGAATTAAAGGATAAGGAAGGAATTTTCAAGAAAGTGTAAGGGTAAAATGGGAAAAAAGCCTTAGTTTATGAGATATTAAGGGTTAGACTTCTAAATCCCTTCATTTTCCTCATTCCAATGTAACGCCCCACTTGAGGTACGTTGTTATTGTTTCCTCTTTCGCCCTTAATCGAGTTGGTTTTTTTGTTATATTTGTTTGTTTGAGCGTTATGTTGAATGTTGCCCTGAAATTGGTTGAAAATAGAAGAATTTGAGTGTACCAAGCTTCGGGCGGGGAGGAGAGTCTTCGCCGGCGAAGATGTGATGAACCAAGGGTGAAACTCTGGAAAGTTTCGCGCGGACAGGCCCGAATAAAATGTTGATTGAGTTTTAAAGATTTTCTTCCCCAAGGGCTATTTGACCTTTCTACCCCTAATTAGTAGGAAAAGTGGGGAGTGAATTGTAAGGATTTTTCATGGAGAGTATGTTGAGATGGGGGGGTGAGTTTGTAATGAATCAAAGGATATGGATGGAATTTCCAAAGAAGAGTAAGGGCAAAATGGGAATGATTGTGTTTTTATTTCATTAAAAGGAATTAGAATCAAAGAAACCCTTCATTTCTCTTCTTCTCAAACGCTTCTCATTCTTCTCCTCTCAACTTCTCTTTTCTTTTGATCAAGGATTTTCAAGGGTTTTTGAAGTGATTTTGGGGTAGAAAAGCAACCTAAGGCTTCCTAAGGTAAGGATTTCTCCTTAAGTTGTGTGATTTGAAGATTTTAGTTCATTTTGGTTTTTGAGAGTTTTCATTCTTTTGGTTAAGAGTAGAGAGAATAGCCAAGAAAACCAAGTGGAAAGAAGATTGGTGAAGTCTCTCCATAGCAAGTAAGTAAAACCCAACCCAAGTTGAGATTCATGAAATTTCTTGATTAGGGTTTTGATAGAAATGATGTATGTATGTGATGTGCATGTAATATGCCATGTATGGAGTATTGAATGGAAATTTCTATGCTTTGTGAATGTTCTTACCTTGCAAATTTGAGAAATGGGTGTTGGTTTGGCAAGGTAGTTGAGATGGAATTTAAGGGGTATTATGGAACCCTTTTTGGAAGTGTTTTCTATGGCAGGTTATTATGGCTTTGTGAAGGGGTTTTTCCCCATTTTGGATGGTTAGGAAAAGTTTTAGATTCATGGCTATGATATAGTTTTATAGTGCACATGAGTTGTTTGATGAAATGCCTAATAGAGGTTGAGTGTTAGTAATGAACCTTAATTCTTGCAACATTGCATGTTGGCATTTCACAAGTGCATTAGTAGAGATGAATCATCCATGTGCATTGTTATATGCATTGAAAAGTGACCTAAGAAAGAGTAGAAAACTTTGTGTATAGAAATACCCTATGAGTAGAGAGCTTAGTGGGTAAAATTACTCTAAGGGTAGAGAGCATTGAAAAATGCTACAATAGAATGAGTTAGAAGAGTAGTATAGTTGGGATGATGCTTTGTGATCATCACCCGACCGTTATGGGAATCGGATGGATGCTTTGTGATCATCATCCGAATAGCCTTAGAGAGATGGGTCGATGCTTAGTGATCGTCACCCAATGAGTAATAGAAATGGGTAGATGCTTTGTGACCACTACCCGATTAGTTAAGAGATATGCAGGTTGATGCTTTGTGATCATCATCCAACGGCTAGTAGAAGCGGGTTGATGCTTTGTGATCATCACCCGATAGTGACTAGAGACGGGTAAATGCTTGGTGATCATTACCCAAAATTCATGAGGAACGGGTAGGTGCTAGGTGATCTCCACCCGATAGTTAGGAGGAACCGAGTTGGTGCTTTGTGATCCTCACTGGTAGTCACTAAGAACGGGTTGGTACTGTAAATTCCACCCGATAGCCATAGAGTGAAATGGTGCTGTGTGAACGCCATTCGGCCGTACCTCCGGTAAGATGAGGCCATGATGTTATTAGAAACAGAAATAAAGCAGATTAGAAAAGGAAAGAATTGAGAGTCACACACGGGGACAGACAGTTAGAGAGTTTTACTTACTGAGCATTATTTGTGCTCACCCCGTTATTTTCCTTTGTGGATGCAGGTTCTAGGTGATGTTGCGGTTGGAGGGCGTCGGCGCGAGGAGCAATAGCTACACTGTTCCCCTATTTTGTCTTTTGAAATGCACTTTTGTAAATGATAACTTTTGTGTATAAAAGACATGTGAATTGTAATGAAAAGAAACTTTTGGGCCCAATTTTCCATTGTTAATTGCATGCATTGTACTAGTTTTCAGTAGGTGTTACATCCACCGCCTCTTCCATTCTCTATTTTCTCTCAATTCTTCACTTCTTCTTCCAAGGATTTGTAAGGGTTTTTGGTTGGAACTTGTTGAGGAATTGATCCTAAGCAACAAGAGGTAAGAACCCCTACTCTAGATATGAGTTTTATTTATGTAAGGGTTAAGTTCTTACTAAGTTTATGCTTAGGAATTAAGAGAAGAAGCAAGTCCAACAAGTTAGAGAGCTTTTGTGGAAGAACTCAAGAAAAAGGTAAGTAAATCCAACCCAAGTTAAGATTTAAGCAATCAAATGATTTGATATGTAGTTATATACTTATAATTTTGAGATTGATTGCTAAGATTGTAATTGTTGATGAGTTGATGGGTTGATGAATGGTTTGTTTTTTGAGCCATGAGAAGTAGAGTCAAGGTTGGGTTGGCCAATTGAAGTTTGGCTGAATTTGAGGAGAATTTGAGTAGAGAATTTTGAAGTGCCTTTCCTTGACAGGTTTAGAATTATTATGGAGGAGTTTTAATCCAATTATGGATGGTCCAAGAAAAAAATAGAACTCTAGTTAAAGTAGAGTTTAATTATGCATGCTTATTGTTTGATGAAATGCTTGAGAGAAGCATATGCATGAGTAGAGAACCTTATTTTGTGCAACATTGCATGTTTACCTTACACGATTGCACTAAAGAAAGAATCATAAGCATATACCATCCACATGCATATCTTTGCATATGCATGAAAGCTTAAGAAAGAATAAAGAATGCTACGAATAAAGAGAGAGAAAGAAATAGCACCAAAGAATTAAAGAAAGAGGATGCTAGAGAAAAGAAAAAAACAGGTTGTTACGATGGGGAACTCGTGAGTGATAAGAAGAAAGTCCCACATACACGCCACCTTAATTGAGTGGCATAAGAAAAAGAAAGCATTTGTACGACCTATAAGAGTGTATGCGGATGAGGGTTGTACCAAGAAGAAAGTCCCACATGCACGTCACCTTCATTGAGTGGCACAAGAATAAGAAAGAAATTGTACAGTCCGTAAGAGTGCATGTAGATGAGGACTCTTACGGACTGTACTTGCTCACATGGCCAGAGTTTCGAATCCATGCATCAACCAAGTCCGATCGGCATAAGAATGGGAATGAGAAAGAATAAGAATAAGAATGAAAAAACTCAAGCATACAAGAAAAGAATAGCTTGAGCAAGAAAGAAAATAATAGAAAAGAAAGAACGAAAATACATTTCTATGCATTATTGTGAGTGCATTGGATTCATGCATTTTTACCATGATGTTAGAAAGAATAGAAAGAATTAGAAAGAAAGAAAAGAATAGGGAGAACTAGAAACAGAGAAAGAAAGAAAAGGAAAGAATGAAGAAGAGTAAGATTAGAGTAAGGAAAGAACCAAGAATAAGTTGCGGGGATAAGTAGTAGAGGATTTACTTACTGACCCTTTTTGTGCTCACCCCGTTGTTTTTCCATGTTTTGTAGGAAATAGGTAAGCAGCGGTCAGATGGATGTCACGGAGCAGAGAGAAAAGGCACCACTGTCCCTTGTGTATAAGTTTTGTGTATACTACTTTTGTATATGTAAAGAATTATGTTTTATAAATAAAAGAAAAATTTTGGGCCCAACTATATTTCATATACTATGTATGTATGTGTTTGAGTATCTTAGTAAGAAAAAGAAGGTGTTACACGACACCTTCTAATGTAAGGAATGTAGTGAAATTTCAGTGTGTTTGTACCATCTCATGCTGCAACCTGTCTTTTTTACAGTGTTGTTTGACTATGAGTTGCTAAGGCCTCATTACCAAAGTTATTTTATATATTGGGGAAAATTAGTGTATCTTTAAAAACTAATGTATAATTTTCTTTCTAAATATTAATTTGGAAAAAAAACATTTCTTAGTACTAATTGTTTCTGCTCTCAGCATATGCCTACAATGTTTAATTCTCTTTCACCAAGATTTTCAAAGATGGTTACAGACATTGCAACTAAACTAAAATAATTCTAAATTCAATTTGTGGATGCGGTGAAGTAATTGTATAATATTTTTGCGTTCATTTTTTTTTTTTTGTCAAATGATGATGATTTAACAGACTGATTTAGCACACTAGAATTTGTTTATTACTTGCAAGGAAGACAAAGGTAATTCTTATTTGCAAGTTGTAAATATAGGGCTAGTTTTAATCAGTTTATTTGAATTGTTACACTATCTTCCCAATGGTATAATTTCCAAATTTGCATATGTCAATGTTAAAATTTATTTAGCTGGAAAACTATTAACTCCTTTGCAACTGGAAAAGGAATATCAAGACTGGCTTCTACAGATGCATGATCATTATGATGAAGAAAATAACTTTGGAGCAGATTAACCAATTTTTATCATTAGCCCCAAAAACAAAAAGTCACTGGGCATTTCATCTAATGGTAGGCTTTGATTGATAAGGAATTTAACTTACATAACATTATTTTCCATTTTGCATAGTTTGCTTTTCATATACTTTGTTCAATTCCTTGGGTCTCTTTTTTATTCTTTAATTGCGGATTTGTTTGTTTACCTGCTGTTTCTATCTGATGACATATCATATATATATTATTCAACTATAGTTGCAAGGGTACACCAAGTACTAAAGAGGAAGGGTTTAACTTGGAAAATAGGCCAAAGAGTTAAGGTTTTCAAGGGAGTATGTGCTAGAGTTCATAAGAACAATATCTATGCAACAATAGAATAGTTTTTAATTGAAGGTCTTCAAGGGGATGCTGCTGATAGGCAATGGTTTTAAGACTCTTAGACTTATAGAACATGACTATTAGTTTGCTTTTATCATTTCATAATAGAACAAACGTATTATTGACATGTTTATGTAATTTAATCTTCTTGTAAATTTGATAAATTGCACCCTCGCTTTTGTACATTTCTAATAGGTGATGGCTGAATCATATGCAGGTACGCTATCTTGCACATTTGTGGCTCTAAAAGCTCTATTTTTAGTGTATAAATATAAATATAATCCTTATATTTTTTGTTTCATAAACATGTGATGTCTAATATCTTTTATGGTCTGAAAGGCCAATACGTCTCATGGATAAGGAAGGATGTGTCCTCGTGGAGAACAATGGGACTGTCAGCTTGGATATTTTTGGCTCCTTATCGTCACCTATTGGCATAATTGATTTTGGAAAGGTTTTCCATCTAGTTTCAATTTTCTCTTTATTGCTGCGTGCATTTCTATTTCTTTGATATTTGCAAATTTTACTCGAGAGTAGATATTTATTAATTTTTTTGTCATTGGCATTAGTGTGTATTCATTGACAATATTGATTGGGAATTGCAACTAGAGAAGCAATAGCAGAAAACTCCTTCTTTGATTGACTTGTTCAACGTAACACAATGTCAAAACTTAGTTGATGGGGTTTGTATTCATCAAACTTCTCTTATTTTGGTTTATCAAGGATGAGAACAATGATTAAGTTATCTAGAAATTCATAAATATAGAATGTCACCTCTTGTATATATGTAAAAATATTATCCCTTTTCTTTTGGCACTTAACTTGAGGAACAAAAATTCAATCCCTTTCTTTTCTCTTCTGTCAAGATATTTAATCACAACTAATTAGTTTCTATTTCAGGCATTACCTTTCAGTGCTAAAGATGGAGAAGTTCCTCCTAGAGAAATTGTGGCTGTTGTTCGGCCTGCCAATGTTGTTTCTTCTAGTGCTTCAAAGAAGTTGGACCAAAAGCACATTGTTAAGAATAATTTAGAGATGATCCATGGAAGTCAGATTCATAGGTGAAATGAAGAATCTTCAAAAGGGTATCAACATCTACTCAATTGGTGTACCACCTACTTTTACGAACGGGTATCAAGGTTTATATATATTTGGAATTTGGGTGCAAGTTACCAAACTTCTTTCAGAATGCTGGGATGTATAGGTTTTCATTTCACCTTGTAAGTGATACAAAATATTCTTAGCTCTTTTTGTTCATTACAATATAATATGATATCGTTTCTTGTGTTTTATGATTATATAACCTGATATGATGAAATTTTATGCTTTAGCCTCAGTCAAGCTGTAAGAGTTGTGAGAGATAAGTGCTAGTTAAGGGATCTTCTAAGGTTGGAAATTGGAGAGTGTTAAGTTGTAAACAGAGCCTAGAGTTCTGTGTTAGGTAAGAAAACTTTTAACAAATCAGCTTATCAATTTTTCTGTTCATGAAACTCACAATAAAATTCTTTCCATCTTTTGGTTGAGATAGCTCATTCATACAAAATTTTGAAGAAACTTCGAGTAACATTATTCTTCGCTAGTCTTAAGCCTAGAGTACAAAATGAGGGATGATAAGTAGCCTAAATAAGTTATTACAAGATGCTTCCTGTATTGCATAAGAATGAATTGCACAATTTCCCATCCTAGGTGTATTGTAGACAGACGAAAAGCAATTTTATTGGCTCATTCCTAGAATTAAGTATGATACTCTTTATCATCCACTCAATCTCAATACACTCTCAAAATAGGATTAAAGACTAGAATGGACAAGGTAGTGTATTGTATTGCACACACTCTCTAGGGGAAATAGCCTACAGATTGGCCTTACCACCCAGTATGGACAAGGTGCATGATGTTTTCCATGTCTCGATGCTACGGAAGTATGTAAGTGATCCCTCCCATGTATTGAGCACAGAGGATGTAATTGTGGAAGAGAATCTTGTGTACGAGGAGTGTCCAGTTCAAATTTTAGACCGAAAGATTAAGGAGCTCCGAAATAAGAATATTCCGTTAGTGAAAGTCCTCTGGAGAAATCATAAAGTTGAAGAAGCTACATGGGAGACCGAGCAAGGCATGCAAAACTGTTACCGGAGTTGTTTGTTTGAATTTCGGGGACGAAATTCTTTTAAGGAGGAGAGAATTGTAACGCCCGCTTGAGGTACGTAACTCATATTTGCTCATTTTACCCTTAAAGTTGTTTTTGTGCCCTTAGTTAAGTGTGTATGTGTTGAAATTGCTTGAATGCCCTGAAATTGGTGAAGTCTTGTTGAAATTGTGAAAGGCAGACTTCGCTGCGGCGAAGAAGACTTGTCGCCGCGGCGACCGAGGTCCTGGAATTCTTCGTTGAGGTAAAGACTCGGTTGAAAATCCTTATGAGTTTCTAGAGAATTCTTCCTTTGGGGCACAATGAACATTCTACCCTTAATTAGCAGGAAAAGTGGGGAGTGAAATGCAAGGAAATTGCATGGAGAATAGTTTAAATGGGGGTGCATTTTACAAAGAATTAAAGGGCAAAGGTGGAATTCCTAAGAAAGAGTAAGGGTAAAATGGGAAAGAGTGGAGAAAATATGAGATATTAAGGGTTTAGCTTTAGAAACCCTTTCATTCTTTCTTTTCCACTGCCTCTTCCATCCTTCAATTCTCTCAAGCTTTCATTCATTTTTCCAAGGATTTTTGAAGGGCTTTTGACTAGAAGTTGGTACAAGTTGATCCTAAGCACTTAAAGGTAAGAATCCTTACTCTAGATGCGAATTATCCTATGCAGTAATAAAATGTCTTCACATTGATTGCTAAAACCATTTGATTTTGACAATTATAGTTTTTGCTTCTCATATGTCATGGAGGATTTTCTGTAGTTATTACAAGATTCCTTTGAGTGTCTTCATGGATCAATTAAGGCTGAGAAGCATTTTGGTCCTATAAGAAATTTTAGTGTGCCATCAACTACAGGGAGGTTCAATTTTTAAGTTCATGGAAATGATGTTTTTTGAAAGCAATTTTTCGTTTTTGGGCTCCAATGTTGTATGAAACATAATATTCTTTCTTTTTTAATTTAAATGACAATTTTCTAGTTTTAATTTTTGCTTCAGGTCATTTTCTATGAGTAAGAATGGACTCCCCAAGTAGACAGAGAAGCTCTGTAGTGGGCACAACAGACTTATCTCTTTGGACACTTACAGAGGAGACAATTCTTTTTCTAAGAAGTCGGGTGGATTCATCCTAATCTTGTTTTCTCTTTCTTGAAGAGGTTTGTGTATAGATTTATGTGCTTGATGATGACCTTCATTCTAAATGCTTCCTTTTAACCATTTAGTTCCATATGGGAATTTGGAGTTTTCAGATGACTATTTAATGGCAATTTGTTGATTTTGAACTTCAAATTTCCAACCTAAAAGATCAATATGATGTGATACAGACAAGCAATCGGTTGCATAAAGTTTTATGTTTTTAATCATTAAATCGGTAAAGATTAATTGACTAAAATTTTGAACAACATGTAGATATTGTATTGTGTCTCTTGTCAATGTTCTCACTTAATGCACCTTGTTTCTCTTCTTATTGAATATCAGTGCTCTTGATTTTTTAGTCTTTTTTTTGTGTCTATGTAATAGAACCATTCTTACCCCTATCCTGGTATTGAGCCTAAACCATTTGAAGAAGGTGAATACCTGGTTCAGACATTTTTTTCATCTCAATTTGGTAGAAAAAGGATGTGGGTGTTTGCAGTCTATTTGTGTTGTTTGCTTGGAATAAGAAAAAGTTTTGCTGCTTATGTGTCTGCAATTTGTATTTGCCTTACTTTCTTGTTACATTGTGTACTTCCAACCAAAATGTTGTTTCAATTGACTTCTTGATCAGGCTAATGGTGAAGCTGAAATTTTGGACCAAATATTTTAAAAGTTGTATTTTTCCAGGCATCGTGTTCTCGTTGCCCAGATGACCTATATGCTTGATATTTTACAAGTTTGCTTCCAAATCTAAATGATGTTACAATTTATATTTATATGTTCAGCTTGAGCGCTGAAGTTAGTTGATTTTGACAACTATAGTTACTGCTTTTCACATGCAAATAAGAGTCTTTGGAGTTACGAAAGTATTCCAACGATCGTCTTGATGGATGAATTTTGGTTGAGCAGCATTTTGCTTCTATAAAATATTTCAATGCTTCATCATTTACCAGGACACTTAATTCTAAAGCTTATGGAAATATTGCTTTTGCTTTTATGATCTCTACAAGAGTTGGGGAAGTGCTTTTGATTTTCATGGTTGTTGATACTATGAGCTTTATGAAATTCTCTACTAACCAATTTATCACTCTTCACACTAATGGAATTTTTACTGTTGGGCTTCGAATTCTTTTCTTAACCTAACATTGTGAGAAAGATGTTGATCTTTTTCTTTTAATCTTATATGGGGTTTTACTAATTTCAAACTTGAGGCTATAGGAAAGAAGGCAGAAGAGTATAAATTGGTTAATTATGACGCTTATGGATACCATTCGTTGTCTGTTAATGATTCAGATGCCCAGAATATGGTTAGAATCATGTTCTGTTCGTCTCATAAATTTTTCATTCATCCCTCTGCTGTTGTGTTCATGTTATTTTTTCGTGCTTTCAAGAAGTTTAGTGGTAGTATTTCTTTGTCTCGTATTTTGTTCTTGTAATTATTTTCTCTTTTGTATTTCACTTGTTTATGCTTCGTTTTCTCAATGCTTTAGTATAATTTTTCATCGAAATATAAGCATGAAGCCATTTGTCAAGCAACAATGAAAGCTCAGGACTTTTCTTCTTATAATGCTTAGAATATCTTATTATGTTTTACCTTATAGAATTTTATTGTAATTTGTAATCTGGGAAGCTATTAGAGGACAAGAATTCTTAGATTAGTATGAAAGTTGAATTAAAAATTTTAAGTTAAAAACTTCATAGCTAGGGCATACCACTATTTTTTTATTTGTCTTTCTGTTTGAAATTGTCAAGCAATAAATTGGTGTCATTAAGAATATTATGAATGCTAATTGTATAGTTGCATTGATAACTCTAGAAGCTGGGGGCATGGAGGGATGTTTGATGCATTCAAAAAACTTTATGTAAACATTGCTAATTCATATTAGAGGGCTTTTGAGTCAAGGGACATTAATCTTGGTGATCTGTATCGTCTACGAATTAATGGTTTTGCTTTTATTTTCTTTCGAACCTTGTGTTATATATTGTTTTTCCTATCTAAATTGCTTCCCATGGCACACACAAACACTTATGAATTATTTGAATAAAAGATTGTTGTGTATAATCCGAGGTATAAACTCCTCAGAGTTATAATATATATATATATATATATATATATCTTTCTTGATCTGGAATGTTGATTCTAGTTGTCGTTGCCACCTAGTTTTATATGATTTGAGTTGAATATGTTTTAATTTTTAATGACAGATTAGGTGGCCTAGTTTCTTCATGTTATGAGAACAAAACTAGAGTCTTGGTTTTAATATTTTGTCTTAATGCTGAACTTCTACTGATAGTTAGATTCACACCGGATGTCTCATTTCCTTTCAGGCTATTTAAGTAATTATATGACAACATTTAATCCATTTCTATTTAAATCTACAGGTAACTAATTACAAGATCTCTAGTTTCACTAGACTTGATATGATATGTCTTTTCTTCTACAATAATTTTTTAATTTAATGTTTGTAAGAGGGGCTTCTTTTATCGCCTTATGTTGTGATAGATCTTCCATTCTTTGTAAAGTACACCTTTTTAATTTTTGAATACAGTGCAGGAGATGGGCCAGTTAGAGGAACAAGATAGACTTAGCAGTTAGGTTGTTCAGACTTTTAGTAGCCAGACTTTAGAGAATTTTACTCGATTTAGAGAGTCAAACTATTTATCAACAAAATTTTAATTTGCTAAATTATTTTGCTCATGTGGCTCACTCCTTTATTATAACTCTTGCTGCTCTTATGTTTTGAATTGTCATCATTTTAACCCTAGGATTGAAATGAGTGGTGGAATGATGGTAGAACTATAGTTTAGACAGCACTTGCAACGACATATGAAATAGGATGCTTCAAGTTGGTTGATGGAAATTTTTCAGTGTAAGTTAACCATTGAAATGATTTGTTTCCCTTTTTCTTGCTTTTAATTAATTGGTAGTCTACTCTTGTTTGGTTATGTTGGTTGAAATTTATAAATTGATATATGTTCCATTTTCAGCAATTTCTTTCATCTTTATAGAATGGTTAATGTTGATTTCTTCATAAAAATTGGGGATTCTTATTCGTTTAAAATTTTCTTAACTTTGCTAGTCGGATTTGCCTTCCATCCTTTTTTTTTTTTTTTTTTTTTTGTGGTTAACTAGGGGGATGTATCTTTCCTATGAATTTCACTTCTTTTTTTTTTTTTTTTACCCTCACCTTTTACAGTTTATGCAAATCTAAATCAAACTAGTTACCTTCATAACAAGTTGTTTATGGTCTTAGGATAGATTTTTGTGCTGATATTTTTATTATTTATGATGACGGATTCATTCATTGGTGGTGTGGATAGTTTGTTTTGTTTATATACTTTTCTCCTATACTATTATTTGGCATCGAATAATACCCTTCTCTCCCTGTTCTCTTCTTTTTCTCTCCTACTTTTTTGTTTCACTTCGACATAGATAAAGGTTATTCTCCTCTCTTTCTTGATTATTTGATGTTAATTCTTGCTTCTTTATTTTCTTTTTCAGGTGTTAGTTTAATAAAATTTTAGTATTACTTAGTTGTTCTTTATTTATTTCTACATGAATAATAGTACAATGGTAAACATTTTGTTATAACGTTGGCATACAATAGTTGAACTGATTTTTGTGTTAATTAGTTGTAATGCATTATCCTTGAAGAATGTCTTATATGCTTGAGATCATAATAGATAGGATGGCCCTCAACATGAAATATTTGATACATTTGGTGGGTACTAAATTCCCATTCTCGATTCTTTGAAGTTTATATAAGGTAACCTTCAAAGAGGCAACCATTTACTATGAGGGAGGTCAAGGCTTCACATTTTGGTCAGCCCTTACGAATATCAAGCATTATAACTCCGTTCAGATGTTAAGCCACTTATGTATGTTGCAATATATACATGTGAAGATTGTCGTTTTAAAATCTACTAGGTAACTTATTATAGGAACTATAATTTCACAAAACTTGGTTATATAATTTGTCTATTCTTTTACACCCATTTGTCTTTCATTTAATATCTGTCAGATAGAAAGTAAGTGTCTGCATTTGAATGCCCGTCCAGACATTGTTGGATAAATATAACAAATGGGAAGTTGACCCTTAAACTCAGACCATCAAAGTTTCAGGAAGTTTTCAATTTAGTTTGGTTTCAATCTTAGAATGGATTAATAGTAAGCATGATTATTTTTGGCTAAGAAAGAGTTGGATGCGCATGTTCCAAAAGGTCATGTCTCTTAGACTATGGCGTGTCACTTGAGTGGAGAACTTACAAGAAAGGTTAGCGGTTGTGTTTGATTTCCAAGAAACTTTGGAGGCTACATCTTGTATTTCATTTTAGGTGTAAGAAGAGCACTTAAATCTCAGTAGGTAATGTTAATATGCACTAAATTGTTACTAATCAATTTTATTGTTGTCTGATTCTTATAAAAACTTCGGATAAAGCCATGAACTCAAGTTTGATGGAAAAAGGGCATTACAAAACTAATTCACCCCTTTGCTTATAAATCTGTCTCAGCTAAAAAAGAATCAGAAGAGAATGTCATTACACGGGTTTAAAGTAATTGTTGAGTGGTGTGAATAATTGCAACTGGTTCTTACAATACTTTGTTTAAAAAATTGCATTATTTCAAATAGTTTATCGTCTTGTCCCTACCAGAGTTGTAACTGTTCATCGTAGCTTTTACCTCTCTGTTTCTCTATTCACAGGTAACTCTAGTTTATGTTGTTGAATTAGTAGGAATCCTTCTTCCTTATCCTTACTTTGGTTTTATAGCACTTCGTGCCTGCTTAGTTGCTGATACATACTTGGAGGTCGTGTCTATCACTCATTTTAAGAAAAATATGATGATCAAGCCATCTCCAGTACTTAGTTACCGTTAGTGAGCAATTTCATGCATCACAATACAATTTCAAATGTGAACAATTTGAGAAATAATGCTTTTTTCCTGAATTTAGTTTTTACAAACATTCATGTTTTTTTATTGGTCAACTGTTGGGACTTTTCAACGAAGTAAATGATGATTTGGTTGATCTGCTCAATTCTATTGCAGGAATAAGCTCAGAGGAGATGAAGAAGAATACATAGCTTGTTTAATAAGCAAAAGAGGGTGATATCTACAAAAAGTTGGCAGTCATTGGCTTTTTTCACTCACTCTCATTAAATATGATTCGAATTTCTTTCTTCTTATTTAATGAAAAAATATATGATGTTACACTAATAATTTTCGTAGCTCAAGAATTTTTCTACGATCTAAGTAATAAAACTTTTCTACATCAAACGTTCTTAACTTTTTCGGGTGATTACTAGTGTGACTTTTAAGTAAATATCTATTAGTTGTCTAATAAGATGTAATGTCATACTAGGCAAGTATTCACTGAGTATCCTATAGAGAGAATCTAGCGAATTGCTAGTTTAAAAAGGGTGTTCGTCTAAAATTTATGTCCTTAATCCAGTTATAACATACTATTACATAGATTATCTCTCACATATATAAATCCACATTAAATTTCTTCACTGAGACAATGTGTGCAATTCTCTTGCCAGCTTGACGTCTTCTGACCACTACAATCTAATACCTAAAAAAATAAGGAAAGCAACGGGGTGAGCTATAAATGCTCAATAAGTAAACCAAATCCAATTATGTTTTGACTCTGTTGTTCCTATTTTCGCGGTACTGCTTCTAAATTTCTGTTTGCTTTCTCTCTTTATTCTCAGGCGTATTAGTTAGCGGTCTTCTATTTTTCTCAAATCTTTCTAAATCCTTCTAGGGTTGTGCTATTCTTTATCATTTTATTTCTCTTCTCTACTAGATTATAACTTTCTGTTTCTTTCTCTACTCAACAAATCGCTAAGTTTTCTTGCTATTTATCATGTTTCTAATTTCTGTTCTTTTCAAATATGTGTCTAATTTCTGTTCTTTTCTTGTATATCTGTAATTTATTTTCTATTCTTGTAGGTTTCTATTTTCTTTTCTTCTCTATTCTCATGGGCTTTTATTTTTCTTTTTTTGGCTAATCAGACACGCAATAATAAATAAACTGTTTAATCTATGCATAACTGCATACGATGCAATGCACATGAAATGTCTGATGCATATGTAAATGATAATGTTTGTATTCTTTTTGAAAATTCTTTTCTAATTCTTTTCTCTTCTTTCTAAAATTCTCTCTGTTTTCTATTTCTTATTCTATTTTCCTTTCTTTCTAAAATTCTTTATGATTTCTGTTTCTTATTCTATTTTTCTTTCTTTCTGAAACTCTTTCTGTTTTCTATCTTGGTTTGCCGATCAGACAAGGCTGAAGCATGGATTTGGAATTGGTGTGCTGTCGTAGGCAACCAAGATTAAAAACCTTCCTAACCTAACTACTAAACTGTAAATAGGGTAAGCAAGCGTCGATCCCACGAAGAGTGTCTAGCCGAATTTTCTATGATGTGAATAAGGTTGGGGGGTTTTGAGTAAAACAGAAAACAATCTTAGCCAAAAACAAAAACAAAAACAATTCAATTCGAAATCAATTAATATAACGAAACTTGGTCTCCGTTAACATCCACCATCGGAATCTTACAACTGATCATTGATGCAAAAGTAAATCAATTCTTACTTTGAATATTCACCGTTGGAACTATTTTCCTATCTCTCCTTAATTGTAATTAATTAGGAAACAAGCGATCTTAATTAATCTTAACATTAAACAACCCTAGACAAGCGCTAAAATTTAATCTAATGGCAGCCTTAAGAATTAGAGAAATCGATGAAGCTAAACGACACAAACACAAGCGGTTGTATTTAATTTAGTTGAATGTTCTTCTTAAGATTACTAATTCCTGACGCAGCAAATTATTAACCCTAATTGCTTCACAAGTTAGAGGGATCAAACAATTACGGATTTGATATCAAACTTAGCAGTAGATTGCAACAAATAATACACTAGTAGGCCTCCTAGTAATTAAATGCATCAATCATGAAGATATGCACAGAATAACATTCAATACTCAAACACGAAAATTGAACACTAAAATAAAATGGATTAGATCTCACAGTTATTGATTCCGAGGCCTCCGTTTCCTTCGACCAAGTTATAAAAATTAGCCTCTCATGGCCATCACCAAAAATACCAAAGAGAAAATTTCCAGAAGAGAGCCAAGAGAGACGTGTGTGTTTTTTCCAAAAACCCTAATCTCATCCCTTTAACAAAAATCCAGTTCAAGTATTTGAATCCCACTAAATCTCCTAAAAGAAATATTCTAATATTCTAAAATAACATTAATCCTAATCTAATTCTAATTAACTGATAATAAGATAAAGTCCTAAAATAAAATAGGAAAGTGGTGTTTTCCAACTGTAATTTGTGTGCAATAGGTCTTCAAAACTTCTTGTAATAATCTGCCTATTTGAATTGCATGACAAGGCGAAATGTTCCAGAACGTCGGCAATGCAGGTGTGCAACTTCAAGCTCGATTACAACCTTGATGAAGCGAGGATATCTCCAAACTCAAAAAATGAAAGTTGTATATCTCTTTCTTATAGTTCCATATCATTTTGAATCATCTCAATCGGAGCCCGAACGAGAGAGTTATGCCCAGATTACGAAACAATGTCGAAATTGTCCGAATTCACTTAATTAGTTCCGTTTTGCAATTAACGCCTCCATTTGCATCCTAAATCAAAATAGAATAATAATGAGTACATTTAGGCAGCAAATAAGTATAAAATACTAGACATTAAGGGGGGGTAAATATGACATTTTGCATTCTCATCAGGAACCTTGGTCGTGTGAGCCTATTCTGAAATTCTTTTTGGGAACAGTCCTCATCCACCTGCACTTCTGGCGGACTATACAATTCTGTTTTCTATTCTAAGGCCAGTCACTGATGGCAGCGTGCATGTGGGAAACTTCTGCATCTCTGTCGCCACTGGCTAACACAGCGAATGCTCACAGGTTCCCCATTGCAACAGCCCTCTGAAAACATTCTCTGTAAATTTGCAAAATAACTATCTAGACATTTCCAATAATTATAAAATTTCTGAAATATATGCTATGCTATGTCATGCATTTACATGTTGTCTATGCATGATCCCAAAATATGTGTCTGACTCTGGCATGTATTCCATTAATTCTAAGGCTTTTATTTCTATGCTTTTTTGGAAAGCCCAAAGTTCTATTCTACTAACAGGCTTAAACTAAACATTTTCTATTTTATTCTTTATTTCTGAATTCTATGCATCGTGTGTATATACGCGATTATATAATTTCTACATAATTCTGTAATTCTTCAATTCTATCATGCTATGTAAAATGTACACGTACACAAGTACATTAGCTCTCACAAATTCTACTCTTCTATAATTCTATTAGTGATATATTAAAATGGCATAATTCAATTAGGGAATGAATACTACATTTTTGGCAATCTAATTTCTTCTATAAAAATCTATGTCACAACTTAGGTATTAAGTCTACTAACTTGTCCAATTATGCTACTAGTTT
The DNA here is from genome assembly GCA_026229545.1 of Pistacia atlantica. Lineage (NCBI taxonomy): Eukaryota > Viridiplantae > Streptophyta > Magnoliopsida > Sapindales > Anacardiaceae > Pistacia > Pistacia atlantica. Next base: position 723,031 of record JAPEIT010000112.1, on the reverse strand, counting down.
TTCTCAAACTTATATGTCACATAATCATGTCATTAAACAACTCTCTAATATTTTTCTAATGTAACAAACATGTCTTGTACAACTTTCTAAATACAAATCTTAATGCCATAAATTTGCATTCTCTTACATGACCATCAACTTCAATTGTTATACATGCCCTTCTTTTTTCTTTTTTCTTTTTTTTTGGCTACATTCTATACATTAGTCTATATTGTCATATTAATCATTGTAAATTCAATCTAACATATGTCACAACATATATACTTTGGCTAAATTCTAATTTCTTTCTAATATTCTTAACAAAACTTTTGGCCAATACAACTTATTCTCAAGATCTTCTATCACGGTTCTATAGCTTGTAATATATAATAAGGCATGAAAACTATACTCATACCAATCAATTTCTAAAATGGTCATGTATTTAATACAAAACAAACTTCTATGTCTTTAATGTTTCTTTTGATATCTATACTTGGGGAAACTTTTCTATTCTTTATGTAATAAAATCACTTATTACATATTGTTTGTAATTAATCTCAAAACAAGAAACAACAATATACTCATTTGGCCAAGCCATTATTTGGATAATCTTTCTAAATTCAATTACACAAACTTGAGAATTTATTATGATATACTGATATGTCATGACATAATTCTACCATTCTCTATTATCATCAATGTCAAATCAAAGTAACAATTTAACATACAATTCCTTTCTAACACTTTCCCAAGGCCATAAGTTTCACAATTTCTAATTCAATAACTAAAATATAATGTGTTATTCAAGAAATACTAAAGGTTGAAGTAACTTGAACCATGCACTAAGAGCCTTTTATCTCATTGAACTAATATGACCAAGTAATATTCTAAATTTTGGCATAACTGTAGTACCTTCCCTCTTAACTAGTATATTGGAAATTATATGTAACACCTTCTTTTTCTTACTAAGATACTCAAACACATACATACATAGTATATGAAATATAGTTGGGCCCAAAAATTTTCTTTTATTTATAAAACATAATTCTTTACATATGCAAAAGTAGTATACACAAAACTTATACACAAGGGACAGTGGTGCCTTTTCTTTCTGCTTCGTGATGTCCATCCGACCGCCGCTTACCTATTTCCTGCAAAACATGGAAAAACAACGGGGTGAGCACAAAAAGGGTCAGTAAGTAAATCCTCTACTACTTATCCCCGCAACTTATTCTTGGTTCTTTCCTTACTCTAATCTTACTCTTCTTCTTCATTCTTTCTTTTTCTTTTCTTTCTTTGTTTCTAGTTTTCCCTGTTCTTTTCCTTCTTTCTAATTCTTTCTATTCTTACTCACCATGATGAACATCATGGTAAAATGCATGAATGCAATGCACTCAAAATAATGCATAGAAATGTATTTTCTTTCTTTCTTTTCTATTCTTTTCTTTCTTACTCAAGCTATTCTTTTCTTTTCTTTTCTTGTATGCTTGAGTTTTCTCATTCTTTTTCTTATTCTTTGTCATTCTCATTCTTATGCTGATCGGACTTGGTTGATGCATGGATTCAGAACTCTGGCCATGTGAGCGAGTACAGTTCGTAAGAGTCCTCATCTACATGCACTCTTACGGACTATACAATTTCTTTCTTATTCTTGTGCCACTCAATTAAGGTGACGTGCATGTAGGACTTTCTTCTTGGTACAACCCTCATCCACATACACTCTTACGGGTCGTACAAATGCTTTCTTCTTCTTATGCCACTCAATTAAGGTGGCATGTATATGGGACTTTCTTCTTATCACTCACGAGTTCCTCATCACAACAACTTATTCTTTTCTTTTCTCTAGCACCCTCTTTCTTTAATTCTTTAGTGCTATTTCTTTCTCTCTCTTTATTCTTAGCATTCTTTATTCTTTCTTACTCATGCATATGCAAAGATATACATGTGGATGGTATATGCTTATGTTTCTTTCTTTAGTGCAATCATATAATGCAAATATGCAATGTTGCACAAAAATAAGTTCTCTACTCATGCATATGCTTCTCTCAAGCATTTCATCAAACAATAAGCATGCATAATTAAACTATACTTTAACTAGAGTTCTATTTCTTTCTTGGACCATCCACAATTGGATTAAAACTCCTCCATAATAATTCTAAACCTTTCAAGGGAAGGCAGTTCAAAAATCTCTACTCAATTTCTTCTCAAATTTAGCCAAACTTCCATTGGCCATCCCAACCTTGACTTTACTTCTCATGGCTCAAAACAACCATTCATCAACCCAAAAACTCATCCGCAATTAAAAACTTAGCAATCAATGGAAGAATGTTTTAGAATGGGGGTGCAAGTGTAAAGAATTAAAGGAGGAAGGAATTTTCAAGAAAGTGTAAGGGTAAACTGGAAAAAAAAATCCTTAGTTTATGAGACATTAAGGGTTAGACTTCTAAATCCCTTCATTTTCCTCATTCCACCGCCTCTTCCATTCTCCATTTTCTCTCAATTCTTCACTTCTTCTTCCAAGGATTTGTGAGGGTTTTTGGTTGGGACTTGTTGAGGAATTGATCCTAAGCAAGAAGAGGTAAGAATCCCTACTCTAGATATGAGTTTTATTTATGTAAGGGTTAAGTTCTTACTAAGTTTATACTTAGGAGTTAAGAGAAGAAGCAAGTCTAACAAGTTAGAGAGCTTTTGTTGAAGAATTCAAGAAAAAGGTAAGTAAATTGAACCCAAGTTAAGATTTAAGCAATCAAATGACTTGATGTGTATTTATATGACTTGATTTATATTTACATACCTCAAATGGACCAATGTACCTCGGTGCTAACTTTCCTTTGCTACCAAAACGCATTACCCGTTTGTAGGGGGAAACTTTCAGAAAAACTTTATCACCCACTTCAAACTCCACATCTGTTCTCTTCAAGTCGGCATAACTTTTCTGTTGATCTTTGGCTTGCTTCATTCTATTTCTGATCAATTTGACATCATTGATCATTTTCTGAGTTACTTCTGGCCTAAGAGCTGAACTTAACTTATCTTTCTCGCCTATCTTGTCCCAACATAGTTGAGATCTACACCATCTACCATACAAGGCCTCATAAGGCGCCACCTTAATTGTAGACTGGTAGCTATTATGGAAGCAAACTCCACTAAGGGCAACAACTCATGCCAAGATACTCTATAATCCATACAGCATGCTCTCAACATATCCTCAAGCACTTGGTTCATTCTCTCTATTTGGGCCATCTGTCTGAGGATGATAGGCGGTATTGAAAGCCAACCTGGTACCCAAATTCCTCTGTAAACTCGTCCAGAAAGCTGACACAAATTTGGAATCTCTATCTGATACGATTGTCTTGGGTACTCCATGCAATCTCAATATCTCTTTAACATAAATCTGGGCTAATTGATCCGAGGTGGTACTCTCCTTTACTGGAAGAAAATGGGCTAACTTGGTCAATCTATCCACAACCACCCATATAGCATTATACCATTTCTGCACTGTAGGGAGACCTGTAATAAAATCCATCGAAATACTCTCCCACTTCCATTCAGGAATACTAAGTGGCTGAAGCAACCCTGACGGCCGTTAGTGTTTTGCTTTTACTTGTTGACAAACCAATCACTTAGCTACAAAAGCTGCAATATCTTTCTTCATACCTGGCCATCAATAGTCTTTCTTTAAATCTTGATACATCTTGGTTGCTCCAGGATGAGCAATGTATGGGGTGTCATGAGCCTCCACAAGAATTCTCTTCTTTAGCTCATCGTCTTGAGGAATACACAACCGATTCCTGAAACGAAGGACACCATCGACAAAAAGGAATTCTGGTGTCTTGCCCTCATGCACTAACCGAACTATCGTCTGACACCACTCATCAGTTACTTGCTTTTCTTTAATATCTTCCAGTAAGGTAGACTGAACCTCTAATCTAGCAATCCTTCCTAGTAAGACCTCAATTTGCTCTTTATACAATTCTTCTATTAACTTTTTCTAACTTGTGAGTGGGGACAAATAAGCTTTCCTACTCAAAGCATCGGCTACTACATTGGCTTTACCCGGCTGATACTTAATTTAACACTCATAATCTTTAACTAGCTCTAACCATCTTCTCTGACTCATGTTCAGCTCCTTATGAGTAAAGAAGTACTTCAAACTCTTGTGGTCGATGTAGATATTACTCTTGGCACTATAAAGGTAATGCCTCTAAATCTTTAATGCAAAGACTACAGCTGCCAACTCTAAATCATGCGTAGGGTATCTTGTCTCGTACTTTTTCAATTGACGAGAAGCATAAGCTATCACCCTACCTAACTGCATCAATACAACACCAAGTCCTTGCAATGAGGCATTTGTATAAATATCATAATCTACACCCTCTCGTGGTAACACTAAAACGGGAGCTATATCAACGGCTTAGCCAACTAGGCAAACCCTGCTACAAACCGGCAGTAGTAACCTGCTAATCCCAAGAAACTTCTCACCTCTTTTACTGTCTTTGGCCTTTGCCATTTGAGGATTGCCATCACTTTACTAGGATCTACTAAAATTCCCTCCTTGGAAACAGTATGGCCCAGAAATATCACTTTATCCAGCTAGAATTCACACTTTGAAAACTTGGCATATAGCTTCTTTTCTCTCAATTGCTGAAGCACAATTCTTAAATGTTCCTCATGCTCTTCTAACAACTTAGAGTAAACCAGGATGTCGTCTATAAAAACCACTAGGAATTGATCCAAACAATCATGAAACACCCGATTCATTAAGTCCATAAAGACTGCTGGGGCATTGGTTAGCCCAAAAGGCATCACCACAAATTCATAATGCCCATATCTTGTCCGAAAAGCAGTCTTAGCTATATCTTGCTTTGCCACTTTTACCTGATGATAACCTGACCTCGAATCAATCTTTGAAAATACTGAAGCTCCCTTTAACTGATAAAAAAGATCATCTATTCGAGGCAACGGGTACTTATTCTTCACTATCACTTTATTCAACTCTTTATAATCAATACACATTCCGTAGTGACCCATCTTTCTTCTTTACAAAAAGAATTGGAGCTCCCCAAGGGGAATGACTTGGTCGGAAAAAGCCTTTATCTAAAACCTTTTGGAGTTGCTTCTTCAATTCCTAAAGCTCAGTTGGGGCCATTCGGTAAGGGGCTTTGGAGATTGGTTGTAACGGCCCACTTGAGGTATATAGTTATTGTTTCTTCTTTTACTCTTATTTGAGTTGGTTTCTTGGTAATATTGTTTGGTTGACCTTTGATTGAGTGTTATGTTGAATACTTGCCCTGAAATTGGTTGAAAATAGAAGAAGTTCAGTGTTCCAAGCTTTGCCGGGGCGAAGAAGAATCTTCGCCGCGAAGAGGTGTTGAAGCCACGGGAAGCTGCTGGACAGTCTCCGTGGCGACAGAAGCTTCCTCGCCGCGGCGACAAGTCAACCAAAATGTTTGTTAAGTTTTAGATATTTTCTTCCCTAAGGGCAATTTGACCATTCTACCCCTAATTAGCAGGAAAAGTGGGGAGTAAAATATAAGGAATTTTCATGGAGAATATGTTGCTATGGGGGTGTGTTTGTAATGAATCAAAGGATATAGATAGAATTCCCAAAGAAGAGTAAGGGCAAAATGGGAATACTTGTGTATAAATTTCATTAAAAGGAATTAAGTCATTGCAAACCCTTCATTCTTCTTCTCCATCGCCACTCTCCTCTCTTGCTTCCTCTCAAATTCTCTTTCTTTTGATCAAGGAGTTTTAAAAGGGCTTTTGGAGTGATTTGGGGTAGAAAATCAACCTAAGGCATCCTAAGGTAAGGATTCTTGCTTTAGTTGTGAAGCTTTGTGAGTTTTAGTATATATTGAATATTGAGGGTTTTTGTTCTTTTGGTTAAGAGTAGAGAAAAAGTCAAGCAAACCAAGTGAAAGGAAGAGTTAGTGAAATCTCTCCATAACAAGGTAAGTAAACCCCAACCCAAGTTGAGATTTGGGAATTTTCTTGATTAGGGTTTTGATAGTACTTATGTATATATGTTATATACATGTTATATGCCATGTTATTGAGGCTTAAATAGAGATTTCTAGTGCTTTGTGATTGTTTATACCTTTCAAATGTAAGAAGTGAGATGTGGGTTGGAAAGGTAGTTTGAGATTGAATTAAAGGATATTGAGAAATCCTTTTTGGAAGTGTCTTTCTTTGGCAGGAATTGTGGCTATGTGAGGGGGTTTCTCCCCATTTTGGATAGTTAGAGAAAGATTTAGAACTATTGTTATAGAAGAGTTTTATTATGCACTTGAGTTGTTTGATGAAATGCCTAATAGAGGTTTGAGTATGAGTAGTGAACCTTAATTCTTGCAACATTCCATGTTGGCATTTCATAAGTGCATTAGTGGAGATGAACCATCCATAGGCATAAATTATGCATTGAGAAGTGACCTAAGAAAGAGTAGGAAACTTTGTGTATGCACTTGCTCTTTAAGTAGAGAACTTTGTGGATGCAACTACTCTAAGGGTAGAGAGAATGAGAAGTGTTAGAGTAGAGTGAAGAGTAGTAGAAATGGGTTGATGCTTTGTGATCATCATCACCCGACAGTTATGAGAATCGGGTTGATGCTTTGTGATCATCACCCGACAGTTATGAGAATTGGGTTAATGCTTTGTGATCATCACCCGACTAGCCATTAGAAATAGGTTGATGCTTTGTGATCATCATCACCCGACAGTTATGAGAATCGGGTTGATGCTTTGTGATCATCACCCGACTAGCCATTAGAAATGGGTTGATGCTTTGTGATCATCACCCGACAGTTATGAGAATCGGGTTGATGCTTTGTGATCATCACCTGACTAGCCATTAGAAATGGGTTGATGCTTTGTGATCATCACCCGATAGGTAGTAGAAACAGGGTGGATGCTTTGTGATCATTACCTGACTAGCCATTAGAAATGGGTTGATGCTTTGTGATCATCACCCGAGAGTTATGAGAATCGGGTTGATGCTTTGTGATCATCACCCGACTAGCCATTAGAAATGGGTTGATGCTTTGTGATCATCACCCGATAGGTAGTAGAAACGGGGTGGATGCTTTGTGATCATCACCCGGTTAGTTATTAGAAAAGGGGTTGATGCTTTGTGATCATCACCCGATATTTATTAGAGATGGGTTGATGCTTTGTGATCATCACCCGACAGTGATTAGGAATGGGTTAATGCTTGGTGATCGTTACCCAAAAGTCATGAGAACGGGTAGGTGCTATGTGGTCTCCACCCAATAGTTACGAAAACCGGGTAGGTGCTTCGTGATCCCCACTCGGTAGTCACTAAGACCAGGGTTGGTACTGTGTGAATTCCACCCGATAGTCATGAAGAGTAAGGATGGTGCTATGTGAACGCCATCCGGCCGTACCTCCAGTAAGATGAGGCCATGACATTTAGTAGGAAACAACAGAAAGTGTGAGGAAAGAATTAAGAGTAATACACACGGGGATAGACAGATAGAGGGTTTTACTTACTGAGCATTATTTTGTGCTCACCCAGTTATTTTCCTTTGTGGATGCAGGATCTAGGTGATGATGCAGTTGGAGGGGCGTCGGCAAGCGAGGAGAAATAGCTACACTGTTTCCCCTGTTTTGTCTTTTAAAATGGCATTTTTGTAAATGACGTTCTTTGTGTATAAAAGACGTATGACTTATAATAAAAAAAGAAAGTTTTTGGGCCCATTTTCTATTGTTATTATGCATGCATTGTATTAGTTTACAGCAGTTGTTACATTGGTGCTGTCCCTGGTGCCAGTTCAATACTGAACTCTACTTCTCTTTCTGGAGGCAAACCCGGTAACTCTTCCGGAAACACGTCTAGAAATTCCCGGACTACTAGCACACTTTGCAACACTAGGTTGTGGGACATCTTTACTTTGCACCACATGGGAAATATACCCAGAACACCCTTTTCTTAGCATCTTTCTAGCCTTCAGGCTACTAATCAACATGCTCAACTGATGACCCTCTTAGAAACTAAACTTATCTCTGCTATCGAGATTAAACCTCGCTTTCTTCTTCCGATAGTCAATTTCTACTCTGTACCTCCCTAGGAAATCTATGCCCAAGATTACATCAAAGTCAGGCATATCAAACACTATTAACTCAACTGCTAACTCTCGGCCATGGATCACTACAGACTCTCTTGACAGCATCTCATGGGTCAAAACACTAACCCCATCAAGTAACTCTATCTTAATGGGCTGACTCACTCTAATGGGCTTCAAACCTAATCTTTCTATCATCCTATAAGATATAAATGAATGCATGGCTCCGGAATCAATTAATGCATAAAGAGGAACATCATGAAATAACAACTGACTAGTAACAGCTGATGGACTGGCCTCTGCTTCACCTTGCGCCACGGTAAACACCCTAGCGTTAGGACCTCTCGTAGTCTATGCTGCAGATGGAAGAGAAGCTTTACAATCCTTCATTAGATGCCCTGGCTGCCGGCATCTATAACTGACATTACGGCCCAACTCTCTCAAGCACTCTCCCGGATGAGTCCTCCCACACTTAGGACATGAGGGAAACTCTATTGTTCTCGGCCGTTTACTCTGCCAATCTTTTCTATTCTTCTTTGGCTGAAACTTCTTCTTATTATTCATCACTTCTCTATTTCTTGTAAACTCGGGCCTTTCTCTCTGCAGAGCAGGCAATGCTTCACTTGGTCCCGTTGGGATGATTTTATTCTCAAAAATTTCCGCTCTCATTGCTTGCCTTAAAGCCTCACTATAGATCTGAAGGGAATCGACACCCTTCATGATATCACGAGCTATCTCTGGCTTCAACCCGTGAACAAATTTATCTCTTCTCAAACCTGGAGTACTGACTATCCCGGGTGCAAACCTAGCAAGGGAGTTAAATCTCACTGAATACTCTTTCACTGTACTCGACCCCTATTACAAACTGATAAACTCTTGGACCTTCTCATGCACTCGATCATCTGTTCTATACTCAATCCTTAAATAATCCTCTGAACTCACCCCAGCTCATTACTGAAATATCATGAGAGTCTTCCATTAATTCCCACCAGATTCGGGCATCACATCGAAACAAGAAACTGGCGTATCGGATCTTCTCTCGGTCTGTCATGGAAAACATTGTCGTCATTCGCTCAACGGACCTAAACCATTCTTCTGCTACAAAAGGGTCCGTAGTACCTTTAAACTCTGACGGCTGATGCTGACTTGAGAGCCCATAAATCGCTTAATTCGATTCTGCCCTATCGACGGTACCGGTCTTTCTCTTTCTTCTCTAATAGGCGGTACTTGAATAGGGGTTTCAACACTTCCCGATGCAACTCTCCCCTAACTTTCTATTAAAATTTGTTGCGCAATACCCCGAACCCTAGCCTCATCAAGGGTAGGGGGAGTAGGTTCCGACTGGTTAGAGGGTTCCCCCGCACCCACTGTCTTCTTACTACTTGATCGGGTTCTATGCCTCATCTACAAGACAACCACACTAATCAAGTCCAAAACACACTTAAGTAAGGAAATAATAACTTACAACGGTTGGCGCCTGAAAATCATGGCAGCGAGAGTGGCACACTGTCAAATCCCAAAATCTTTGCTCTGATACGAAAAATGTAACACCTTCTTTTTCTTACTAAGATACTCAAACACATACATACATAGTATATGAAATATAGTTGGGCCCAAAATTTTTCTTTTATTTATAAAACATACTTCTTTACATATACAAAAGTAGTATACACAGAACTTATACAGAAAGGATAGTGGTGCCTTTTCTCTCCGCTCCGTGACGTCCATCTGACCGCCGCTTACCTATTTCCTGCAAAACATGGAAAAACAACAGGGTGAGCACAAAAAGGCTCAGTAAGTGAATCCTCTACTACTTATCCCCGCAACTTATTCTTGGTTCTTTCCTTACTCTAATCTTACTCTTCTTCATTCTTTCGTTTTCTTTTCTTTCTCTGTTTCTAGTTCTCCCTGTTCTTTTCTTTCTTTCTAATTCTTTCTATTCTTTCTATTCTTACTCACCATGATGAACATCATGGTAAAATGCATGAATGCAATGCACTCACAATAATGCATAGAAATGTATTTTCTTTCTTTCTTTTCTATTCTTTTCTTTCTTGCTCAAGCTATTCTTTTCTTTTCTTTTCTTTTCTTGTATGCTTGAGTTTTCCTCATTCTTATTCTTTCTCATTCTCATTCTTATGCCGATCGGACTCGGTTGATGCATGGATTCAGAACTCGGGCCATGTGAACGAGTACAGTCCATAAGAGTCCTCATCTACATGCACTCTTACGGACTGTAGAATTTCTTTCTTATTCTTGTGCCACTCAATTAAGGTGACGTGCATGTAGGACTTTCTTCTTGGTACAACCCTCATCAACATACACTCTTACGGGTCGTACAAATGCTTTCTTCTTCTTATGCCACTCAATTAAGGTGGCATGTATGTGGGACTTTCTTCTTATCACTCACGAGTTCCTCATCACAACAACTTATTCTTTTCTTTTCTCTAGCACCCTCTTTCTTTAATTCTTTAGTGCTATTTCTTTCTCTCTCTTTATTCTTAGCATTCTTTATTCTTTCTTACTCATGCATATGCAAAGATATACATGTGGATGGTATATGCTTATGTTTCTTTCTTTAGTGCAATCATATAATGCAAATATGCAATGTTGCACAAAAATAAGTTCTCTACTCATGCATATGCTTCTCTCAAGCATTTCATCAAACAATGAGCATGCATAATTAAACTCTACTTTAACTAGAGTTCTATTTCTTTCTTGGACCATCCATAATTGGAGTTAAAACTCCTCTATAATAATTCTAAACCTGTTAAGGGAAGGCAATTCAAAAATCTCTACTCAATTTCTTCTCAAATTTAGCCAAACTTCCATTGGCCATCCCAACCTTAACTCTACTTCTCATGGCTCAAAACAACCATTCATCAACCCAACAACTCATCCGCAATTACAAACTTAGCAATCAATCTCACAATTGTAGGTATATAAATACCAATCAAGTCATATAAATACACATCAAGTCATTTGATTGCTTAAATCTTAACTTGGGTTGGATTTACTTACCTTGTTCTTGAATTCTTCAACAAAAGCTCTCTTAACTTGTTGGACTTGCTTCTTTTCTTAATTCCTAAGCATAAACTTAGTAAGAACTTAACCCTTACTAAATAAAACTCATATCTAGAGTAGGGATTCTTACCTCTTGTTTCTTAGGATCAATTCCTCAACAAGTTCCAACCAAAAACCCTCACAAATCCTTGGAAGAAGAAGTGAAGGATTAAGAGAAAATGGAGAATGGAAGAGGCGGTGGAAATGAGGAAAATGAAGGGATATAGAAGTCTAACTCTTAATATCTCATAAACTAAGGCTTTTTTTCCATTTTACCCTTACACTTTCTTGAAAATTCCTTCCTTATCCTTTAATTCTTTACACTTTCACCCTCATTCTAAAACATTATCTATGAAATTTCCTTGCAATTCACTCCCTACTTTGCTTTCTAATTAGGGGTAGAATGGTCACTTTACCCTTATGGAAAAATTTCTTGAAACTTCACTAGAAAAATCTGCTGGTTCTTCGCCCTGGCGAAGTTTCTTTCTTCGCCCCGACGAAGAAATACAGGGCGCACGTCGCCGCGGCGACGCTTCTTCTTTGCCGCGGTGAAGTCTGCACTTCCAAAATTCCGTAAGACTTCACCAAAATCAAGGCATCCAGACCATTCTAATAACTTAATTAACATGTCCATTTAACTTAGGCCAATAAATAAAATTTAAAAGCAAATGAACATGAGTCAAAGATGTACCTTAAGGTGGATGTTACATTATACAATAATAAAATTAGTATATACAATAAAATGAAAAGTAAATGGGCCCAAAAATATTCTTTACTTGATATATAAAATTCTTTACATAACAAAATAGCATATACAAAAGTTTTAATAACGGTGGATAGTAATGCTAGTTCTCTCTGCTTCTCGACATCCATCCGACCATTTCTCACCTATTTTCTACAAAACATGGAAAGGCAACGGGGTGAACACTAATTGTTCAGTATGTAAATATTCTACTCCACACTTCCTTTTCTTCTTTGCTCACTCTTTGTATTCTTTCCTTACTTTACTCTTTTTTCTTCTTCTTCTTCTTCTTCATTCTCTTTTTATTCTTTCTCTTTTCTTTCGCTATGTCTAGTTCTCACTGTTCTTTCATTCTAACTTTCTTGGTTCTTTCTTTCTTTCTACTTCTCTCTGTTCTTTCTTTCTTTCTTTCTTATCTCTCACAAACCATGATAGGAATCATGGTAACATGCATGGATGAGATGCAAATGCATAAATGCATAGAGATGCATTTTCTTTCTTCTTTTCTATTTCTTTCTCTATTTTTATGCTTATTTCTTTTTATTTCTTTCTATTCTTTTCTTTTCTTTTCTTCTTTTCATTCTTCTTTTCTTTTCTTTCTTGCTTGCTCATTCCTTCTTATACTTTCTTATCATTTCTCATTCTTTCTTATTCTTTGCCGATTGGACTCGGTTTATGCATGGATTTGGAACCTTGGTCGTGTGAGTGAGTACAGTCCTCATCTACATGCACTCTTACGGACTATACAAATTCTTTTCTTCTCCTTAGGCTACTCAAGTAAGGTGGCGTGCATGTAGGTATTTCTTCTTGGTACAACCCTCATCCACATACACTCTTTATTTGGTAGACTTGTTCTTTCTCTAAAACCCTAAGCGTAAACACTATAAGAATTCTACACTTTCAAAAATTAATCTCATATCTATAGCAAGAATCCTTACCTTTTGATGCTTAGGATCAAATCTCTACCAAAAGCCCTCTAATCTTCCTTGGAAATTTGATGAAAAGATGAGAGAATAGGAGAGTAGAAGTGGCGTGCCGGGTGTAGAGAATGGGACAGTTTGTGTGACTCAACCCTTAATATCTCATATAAATACGCATTCTTTCCCATTTTGCCCTTGCACTTTCTTATAAATTCCATATTTGCCCTTTAGTTCATTACAAATACACCCCCAATCTCCAATGCATTCTCCATGAAATTTCCTTACCTTTCACTCCCCACTTTTACTACTAATTAGGGGTAAAATGGTCACTTTTCCCCTAAAGAAAATTCTCTAGAATCTTCTCAAGAATTTCAGCCTACTCTTAGCCCCGGCGAAAAATTCCAGAGCATACGTCGCCGCGGCAAGGTTCTTTCTTCGCCGCAGTGAAGTCTGCAATTCCCAACTTCACCAATCCCTCACTAAATTTTGGGCAACCAAACAATATTATGAACATACAAACTTAACTAAGGGCAAACAAACAAAACTAAGGGCAAATAAGCATATTTAAGCTACGTACCTTAAAATGGGCATTACAATAACAAAATGCACTCTTGAATACTAAAATTTACAATTTTTTAAGGCTAACATAACCTTTCTACTCCAATTCTTCCCTTTCTCTACCAATTTCTTCAATAAAACTTAACCAACTCATGCATGCATTTCTCTTTGAATATTCATCAAACAATTCATATGCACATGCAAATACTTGGTTGGCCACACTTCCACATCTATCCAAATCCACCAAAATTGGAGCAAAAACTCACTAACTTTAGCTTTAATCTGGCCAGTTTCAACAATTTTCAACACTTCAAAATTTCATGACTAATTCTTCCATATTTCATCCAAATCACCACATACTCAAGTACTACTTCTCATGGTTGGAAATTTACACATCATTCAACATCAAAACAGCCAATAATTCCCACCATACAATCACATACAAACATACAAGAATCAATCTACACGATCATTGCTCAAATCAAAACTAAAATTGGGTTTACTTACCTTGAATTTGTGCAACACTAATAATATAACCTCCCTTTGCTAAAATTATCTTCCTCTTGGACCTAAAACATATAAAACCATAAGAATTAAAACTTTAAAGTTTAATCACACACTTTTGGGCTAGAATCTTACCTTTGGATGCTTTAGGATTAAAAATCAACAAAAATTTAAGCCAGTTCCTATGAATCCTCCTTGAAATTTGGTGAAGAAGTTTGAGAGAAATTAGATGAGGGGTGGCGCGTACAAGGGATAGAAGGGCTAGGGTGTAGTTTATTGAAACCTTATAAATAAAAAACTATATATATATATATATATAAGCCTCACTTTCACCGATATGCCTTCACTTTCACTAAATATATTTTTTGCCCTTGCACTTTTATACAATCAATCTTACTATATAATTTATATTTTCCATAAGATTGAATAAGACCATCATAGGTATTAGTTTTAGGTTTCAAACCAATTCCCTTCATCTCGTAAAGGAAAAACAAAGCATCTTCAAACTTGCAGCTTCTGGAATAACCATGAATTATTGAATTGTAAATCTTTAAAGAAGGTTTAATAGCATTATGCTTCATTTCTTCAAGAGCACATACAGCTTCTTCCATCAAACCCTCTTCATATAACAACCCAATATTTTTTGATAGTTTGATTCATTAATGCGTGATGTCTCCACATTCTTCCACATATCAAACACCTATCGACAAATCTTCAACTTTCAAATGCCAATTTTTTTTTCCCTAAAGTTGAAAGACAAGTTTTATATTGAATTCAAGAGAAAGTACATGGGGAATTAAAGTGGACCTAGAGGAAGTTTGAAGGAAGCGGATGACAGCCCAGAAGTGAGGTTTGGTCCAATCTCCGTCATGTTGAAGGATTTTCAAGGGGCAAGAACGTTCATTATTGAGCCTCTGAATCAAGGCTTTGAATGCTTGGTGTTGATGGTAGGTCTCAACGAGAAAAGGAAGAGTTGTGTGTTTGGTTGAATTATGGAGAGAATAAGTTATGGGTTTTGTGTTTAGGGCTTTGGAGAAAAAGTTGTATATAAAAGGGATATTACGGTTATGGAGTTGCAGGGACATTATATTCTCCATTGTTCTTCAATTGCAAGAGTTACTGAATTTATAAGTTAGCCAACATTTAGTTATTCACATGTAACTTCTAAGGCTTTTAAGGTGCGTTTGGTTCAGGGAATGTTGGATTACTGAAAAGTTAGACTACCAAGAATCTTTAGAAAAATGTGCTTGGTTAGTTGGAATAAATTAGTGGGTATGTTTTATTAATATGTTTGGTTGGGAGTAATAAATTGGTGGGTATGTTATTTAAATTACTGAATTGTCCTCTAATTAAATATTATTATTATATATTTTTTTTAATATTGATTATTATTTGGATTATATGACCCCCTTGCATTTAAAAACTTAGCAAAAACAACCACATAATAAAAGTTTGGAAAATCAACAAAGCACCCCCACAAACCCAGCCACTGTCGGCCATCGACAACCACTATCGGTCACCTATAGCAGGCAACCTAATGGTGCATGGAAGGTAGGAAATGGCCTTCGTGCACCGTATGGCCATTTTCGGCTAGAGATCTGGCTAGAAATGTCCAGATCATGACAGATTTGGCTAGAAATGTCCAGATCGTGACAGATTTGGCCATTGACGGTCAGATCCGTCGATCTAGCCGTCAACGGCTAAATTGACAACCGTTAACAACTATAGATGTGGCCGTTAATGGCTACAGATGTGGCTATTAACGACAATCAATCTGGTTGTCAATGGCTAGATCTGCCACGATCTGGCCATTTCCAGCTAGATCTCTAGTTGGAATTGGTCATATCAGTGCACGATGACCATTTTTAGCCTTCCGTGCACCTTTTCGGCGGCAATGGTTGCCAACGACAGGTGGGTGGGGGTGGTGGCTTGGGTGGGTTGCAATTTGTTTTGACTTCAAGGATAATTTTGTCCAAAAAGTTAATTAATTAGGGTGAAATAGTTAAAGCAACATTCATGTAAATAAATTTAAAAATAAGGGCATTATTGTCCTAAAATTTTGTTAATAAGGGATCGAATTGTAACAAAAAAATATTACCCTGGTAATCTTACAATACCTAAGAAAATGGAGGTAATCAGATTACCTCCAATATTACCAACAGTAACTACTATTGGTATTTGAAGATTATCGGAATCTTATATTACTTGACAACCAAACGTGGTAATCAAGTAATATAAGACGACATAACCCAGTAATCCCATATTACCCCCAACCAAATGCCTCCTTAATATTCAATGTTTTTCTTAACTTTTTTTGTTTTATATATAGTTATACTGAATAGTTTTAGAAATATTTGTTTTTGTTTAATTTTTTAATTTTAATGATTTTAAAAAATATATATATTTAAAGTATTTATTATTTATCTAAATATAATTTACACATGATAAATATTCCTTATTTTACTTGATTATTATGTTAATATTATAATTTATCAATTGTTAGACTCCATATGTTAGGTGATTTGGCAATAACAACACCGACTCATAGAGAAATTTACTTAATTAACCGCTTTTTATAACCAACTATATGCACTTGCAATTAGTGATTAGGAACCTGGCCCGGCCCCGTCTATTGAACCGGTTCAACCGTGACTTGGAGCCTTTACCAGGTTAGGTTACAAATTTTCCTATTCATTCAAAACCTTGGAAATTTGTACATCAATTCATGAAAAATTGAAGGGTGGAATGTTAGGGCTTTTGAAGAGGAATGGTCGGTGAGTAGAATGGTGGCAACGACATCTATTTTCGGTGAGTGAATAGACAGAAGATCGCAAAACAATGTGGTTGGTGATTGGGAGGTGAACGGGGGAGGGATGAGATCGGTTTTGGTCAAGATGCTGAGGGCAGTGTTTTCGTCGTGATGGGGGAATGTTGTTGTTGTCGAAAAGTACCCTATTTGCAGATGTCGACGGTGGTGTTTGGGGTGTTTTTACAAGATTTCAAAGATATAGGGACTTAAAGAATTATTAGGGATATTTTTGTTAGATTTCAAACCGCTTCATCTAGGACCCGATGGCTTGGTCGAGTCACTGCATGAGTCAGGTTTCTAATCACTGCTTGCAATTACTGTCTTGTTTAGCAGTGGTAACAAGCTTGCGTTTAACAACTAGTGTTAACTTCCTTTTCCAAGTTCTAGTTTTCTCTATCCTAATATAAAATTTATTCATCACTTATAAACTAATGAAATTAAGGAGTTTGGTAATGGTTAAAGTTCTCATAGTATCTAGTGCAACATTCTAGGACTAACTCAGATTGTTGGTGATAGGTCGCTTTTGTATTTTCAATCGAAAACATATGCCTACATTAGTGTTTAGTAGATACTTTTCATAAAGTAATTGTATGCATCCATGTTGTTGTCCTTATACGACCTATTGTGGCCTTATAATTGTACTCGTTCTAGCATCACCGCATAACAAGTTTTCGAATTCAAGTGTGTGGTACGTAACACAGTACCTAATATTGGCATAAGGATGTTGAATTGCTAATTCATTTATGACACATATTCTGTATTTAACATAAATATCAGTGTCCTTGTTTCAATGAAGCAAATGCTCTAAGAACCAACACCATGATTCCTCATTCTCTCCTTCAAATATATAAACAACCAACGTAAAGTTCATTAACAGCATCAATAGAAACAGTTGATAGGGTACATTTACTATATTAGCCTTTCAAGTGTGCCTCTTCTAGCCCAAAGAACAGTCTGCAACCATTTAGAAAAACCATCTTTGTGGACTGGAAAACTGACAAACATTCTCTGGAATTTTGTACCAATAGGTTTAACGTTAATGTATTCCTTAAAGTTCCTAAGTTGCAAGACACATGCATAATTATATAGTTTGTGATAACTGATAACTAACATCATGTCATGTCCTAGTAATGATGTTGTCTTGTTTTTAGCTCTGTAAACAATATTAGTATAACAATCTCTTCCTGTTTTTTTTCTTAATAGCCTATTCTAAAATTGACAAATCAACCTTAGGATTATCGTCTACCATTTATAAGAACTTCCTAGCTATCTAATGAGCTTGATCTTAACCGTGGACAAATCTGGGACACATATGTGAGGGGTATTAAAAGATATAATCTGATATGTAATCATCCATGACATGAAGAAGAGGCATGAATCATGATGGGGCTACACAGAAGAAAACGACTTTAGCCTTTAAATTGCAAAGCCATACAGTACATCCTTGAAGACATTAATAGTTTCAAACACCTGGCCAACCTCTAAAGCAATCAAACTATCCCCTAAAGGTTGTTAATACACATGACTAGCAATATATTGACCACTCTATCAAAAAATGTCTCATCATCTGAGTCATTGTTTGTGCAAATATAGTGATGAAAGTATCCATTATCATCGCTCTAGTCTCTCTATAATCGTTTACTCATTGGGAACCTATAAATGACCTTTTTCCACCCAAATAATGGTTTAATGACACTTTTCCACCCACACACTTTTAAAATACCACTTTACTACCCAAATTTATATTCTGTTTCCGATTTCGGCATTGTTGCAACTCCACACCACCACCATTATCTTCGCCTATCATCACTCACCAAAACCCTTCAAACTCTACTCCGTTTAACCTTGCCAATCCTTGGCAATCAAACGATTAGGGTTTGCACAACCACCCCTCCCAAGTCAAATTTTGATCAATCCCAACCACCAAAAGACTCATTAACCTCCCCTCTTCAAAATCCCCAATAACCTGGACTGAGTTTGTTCTTTGTGCGCCACTGGAATATAAATCTGGGTAGTGAAGTGGTATCTTAAAAGTCTGTGGGTGAGAAAGTGACATCAAACTATTATTTGGGTGGGAAAAAGTCATTAACTCAGTTCCTAATTGATTTCCATTTCTAGAAGGACTTATATAGGCAATTTGAAGACACACGATTGTGATTGTAAGGACTAGCAATTGCAAGGATTATTTTTGAAAGCATAGTATAGAATTATTTTTTCTTGCAATATAAACACACTTTTGTAAATTGGATAGGTATTGGAAAAAGTTACAAAATATTTGTTTTTTATCTATAACAAAATTTATGTCCATGTTGGTATTATATTTGGTATACATTATCAAGTACATGACAAAGAACTTTAAGGTTATGTCATTTTACACTGTGCTATTGTTCACAATTTGAAATTTAGGTATGTTAGCTTTAAGAATTTGTAAGCTTTATGCTTTGGATTCAAATTTGCAAACTTTTTTGCCTAGAAGTTGTAAGCTTTAAACTTCGATATGCTCATTTGTCAAATATAATTTGATTGGATGGGTCACTTTGGCTATAATTGTAATATTTTACTAGATTTTATCTTTAATAAATTTTGAGTTTGAAGTGGTGATTACAAAATCACTTAAAGGAGTTATGATTATACGGTGAATGGAATCAAGAGTGATTATATGTGTGTATGATATTTGGGAGTTATGGGAGCATGAATGAGTGCAATGTGCACGAAAGTTGAAAATGTCACTTTGAGGGGTTTTTAGATTTAGACCAAAATGCCACTTTTCAAACCTAGGGGGTTAAATTGATACTTTTACATGTTTCATATCTTTATAGTTTAACCCAAGCTAATCAACTGCATTGTGCATCCCATTTCTAGGGTTCTATTTAGGGGCTAAAATATCATATTCTAAAGTTTATGGGTAAAGTATATCTACCATAGTTTGAAAATTCACCTCATCCGTTCGACTGGATTGTCTTCCAGATTTGAAGTGGAGCAGCCTTATTTTGCCTAAATGGTTTGATTTAACAGATGTGGCTTAGTCGTTCTAATGGCTAGTGCCATGTCGGCGTCACCTTAAATCTGGTTGACTAGATTCAAAGCGGTCAACTAGTTTTTGTGTTTTTCAAACTCTTATTTTGGGCATAACGACTATATTTTGCATTGCCCCCCATTCGCTAGCCATGACTCGCATATTGGCCCCATTCGCTAGCCATGACTCGCATATTGGGTTGATTTTTCTAGCCAAATTTCGATTGATTCTAGTGTCCAAAATTCAATTCGACACCATCCCTTGAATCACCGACCTCCACTCTACAAAAACCCTCTAACGTCGACACTTGATAGCCTCTCGTTCGCTGGTGATCAGGTTAGGGGTTTTGTGAATGTTTAAAATGGTAATCCGGACTCGATAGGGCACCGATCACTGGTCCAGTTTGGTCCAGTTTTCAAAACAGTGGCTAAAACAATAAACCTTGAGGGTCAACGTCTTTTTAACTCAAAAATTTAAGTAATAGCATATTTTGTTCTGTTTGTCTCTTTGAATCTTGCTTTTTTGAAGAATTGGGTTAGTTTTACCCTCATGAAGACATTAAAAGGGAATAATATAATCTCAAAATTACAACATACTGTATATATTAGTACTTGAAAAATCTGGATATGCTTCTCTTTTCTTGAAGAAAATATAGAGGAGAGGCTGATCAGATGGGGCTGCAATGTCTTGAAGGGCCAATTGTTGGTGAAAATAGATGGAGTCATGGTGAGCCCAAAATGATTATGGGTTGGACATAGAAAGGCCGAAGTCCAATTAAATGATTAAGCTTGCTTTATCTATTGCAAATTAAGCATATGCATTAAAATACAATTGTTGAGGCTGCTTTGTCTAATCCATTATTCCTTTATTATTATTTTTTTTAATAAAAAATTATTTACATTAACGTGAAAGAATAATTATAAGTACAAACTTCAATCAAAATTGGGAAGTGCATACAGTAGGTTGACAAACACCGAATTTATTTAACAAACTTCAATTAGGTGAAAAGAACCCAAATATTTTGCAGTAATTCCAACAATACTGAGACACAAAATCTTAACTTATTTAGTTAACTTTTGGTAATCTACAAATTTCATGGGAGCGGTGAGAAAATTAGTAAAAAATGAGCTAGCCATTGTGTAAACTTCACTAGGGATGGATAGTTAATGTATTAGTCTCCTGATGACTAATTAAATAACAAAAAAAAAATTCTTGAGATTTTAAAAACTTCACTCACTAGTGATCGAGAGTTAATACATTAATTTGTCGTTATGTTTTAGCTATTAAAATAAATAACAAAACAATAATTCACTAAATATATATTCACTCTTTCAATAGCTTATTAATGATTTATCAATGGTAGATATTTGTTATATCAAAAACTGAGTTTTTAGTTAAAACTAGGTTCTGAAACCCAGCTCGGGCTATCACTTGACCAAGGGACCAAGTTTCGATTTGCTTGGTCTGACCTGTTAAACCGATGGTCTGCCGGTGATCCAGAAGGTTTGAAATCTTACAAACACACCCTTAAAGAATATGCAATAGTCCCTACATGTTTGAAATCTAGCAAATACACCCTACGATTCCGACCCTAAATTGATTTTTTCGACCAAATTTCGATGGTTAAAATTCAATTCGACACTATCACCTGAAGCATCTTCCTCCACTTTACAAAACTCCTTTAACTCCTAAATTTGGTAGCCCTTGTTCGTCGGCCGTGACTTGTAAACATCATCGTGACTGGGTTGATTTTTTTGACAAAATTCGGGCATACTATTTAATCTGACACCACCACCTGAACCATTGGCCTTCACTCTACAAAAACCCTCTAACCTCGGCACTTGATAGCCTCTCATTCACCGGTGATCAAGTTAGAGATTTTGTGAATAGTTTAAAATGGTAACCCTGACTGCATAGGGCGCTAATCACCGGACCGATTTGGTCCAATTTTTAAAACAGTGGCTAAAACAATAAACCATGGGGGTCAAATTCTTTTTAACTCAAAAATTTAAGTAATAACATATTTTGTTCCGTTTGTTTCTTTAAATCTTGCTTTTTTGAAGAATTGGGTTGGTTTTACCCTCATGAAGACATTAAAGGGAACAATATAATTTCAAAATTACAACATACTGTATATATTTGTAAACCAATTAGCTTGCTTGAAAAATCTGGAAAGGAGTTGGGCCTCTCTTTTCTTGAAGAAAATATAGAGGAGGGGCTAGACTGTCAAGATCAGATGGGGCTGCAATGTCTTGAAGGGCCAATCGTTGGTGAAAATAGATGGAGTCATGGTGAGCCTAGAATGATTATGGGTTGGACATAGAGGGGCCGAAGTCCAATTAAATAATTAAGCTTGCAAATTAAGCATATGCATTAAAATACAATTGTTGAGGCTGCAAGAACATCCCATCTTACCACGCTCTCAAAACAATTTTTCCAGCCCAATTCTATGCAATGTAATTCTTATTTTGAGGCGACCAAAACCAATCAAAACCTTATCACGCTTTCAAAACGACTTTCACTTTCTGACTTGGGGGAGTTTATTAAAAAGACATTTGGAGCTAAAATTTAATTAAAAGGCTATGTAGTTTGTAAATGTTAACTAAATAGCCTTATTTTTTATTAAGCTTAATTAAATATGATTAGGGGTTAATTAGGATTAATGAATAATTGTGTAATCTTTTAAAAATTATAATATGTCCCCAAAGAGTCAAAATTCTTGCAAACAAACCCAAAGACCTTCTTCTTCTTCCGCCCGCCACATTAACGCATTCCTCCGCCATTAACATCTTCTCTAACACAGATCCTCCTCCTCCTCCTGACATTTTGTCCAGGTATGTGTATCTCCCTTTCGATTTCATATTTTGATTTACAAAGATCTGGGTTATGATTTTGATTTAGCATGGATTGAGTTTGGGTTATGATTTTGATTTAGTTGTTTAGGTTGTTGGGCTGTGTTTGATGTAATGGAAGTTGACAGGAGTGAAATATGTTGAAAATTTGTTCTAGGTATGTGTTCTTGGGTATGATGGATCGATTACAGGTGAAGATGACTGAAAATGTGTTCTGGGTATGATGGATCGCTTAAGGTCTGGTAATGTAGCAGATAGATCACTTAAGCAATCAGGTATGTGGCATAAGATCGCTTAAGCGATCTGCTAAAAGTCTGGTGTGTAGGAGCAGATTGCTTAAGCGATCAGTAAATGGCATAAGATCGTTTAAGCGATCATGGTTATTTATACTGGATCGCTTAAACGATCCAGTATAAATAACCATGATCACTTAAGCGATACACCAGACCATATAAGAGACTGCAAATTCTTTTTAAAATATTTAAACCCTTAGTACCGCATTTAAGAATAATTTTTTTTCTTGCATTACAGGTAGTTGGCTATTATTACACATGGGACAAGTTTTTTTGGGTGTTGAATATTTTGGTGAGTGGGTGGAGGAAGAAAGTAGCTGGAAGTGGATTGGGAAGAGTAAAGAAGTTATACCAATTGCTTTGAGCACAGAGGTTAGTTTTGATGAGTTGATTGATGAAATAATTAGAAGAGGTGATTTGAGTTGCTCGCGTAGTGATATAGTTGTGAAGTATGTTTTAAGCAGAGTTCCTGAACATTATAAGGTACCTACTGCTATATTAAAGTTAGATGAAAGTGTGAAGTTATAAATGATTGATGTGGCCGATAATGGTTCGAGGCCGATTTTAAGAGTTTCTTTTGTAGAAAAACTATTGGAAGTTGGTTCAAAGGAAGGGGATAACGAGGAAGTAGGCAGAGATTTTCTTGGTTTTAATTTGAACTATGAGGCCATTGATTTGTTAGTTGAAAAATCAAGTGTAGATGGTGAATTGGGTGGTGAGGAGGACACTGTAGAAGAGGTTGGTGATGGGGGACAGAATGAAAATTTTGAGGAGGAGGACCCCGTAGATGTTCCCACAGATGTAGAGATTCCTTTAAATGCAAATTATGCAGAAGGCGTAGATTGTGAGAAAGAGAACACTATGGTCGTTTATATAAGGTTCGAGGGGGCAATTGGAGGTAGTAGTGAATCAGCTCATGTTTTTACGAATGGATTGGAGTTGCGCATAGGGTATTTATTTGACAACAAAGATATAGTGGTGAGGAAGCTAAAACTTGTTGCCGTGAGAGGTAATTTTGAGTTCATCACCAAAAAGTCAAATTCATTGGTTGTGACGGTTGCATGTCATGACCGAAAGTGCAAGTGGCAGGTTTATTGTAGAAGGTTGGCGGAGTCGGAAAAATTTATTCTTAGCACATATACCCGTGAGCACACATGTGGTTTGAGACATATTTCAGGTGAGCATCGATGTAAAACCCCCCTCCAGTTAGGTATCCTCTGAATATCCCTCAATGAGAATTCTGAGGATACATGTCTGGAGAACGAGTTGTATTTAGAAAAAATCTGTATAAGGATAATAATAATAATATCCAAAACATGCATATAAAATGTCACGCAGGATCCAAACTTATAATTTACAAACTTTAAGAAATTACACAATCAAAACATATTTATAGGGTGGAAGCTTCCAAAGGTATTTCACAAATATTTATTATTTACATTATTTATATCAAGATAAAAACATCGAGATGACAATAAATCATCTCCCCTCACGTGTAGTCCCGCTGTCTCTAGCATCCCTCGCTTCTAGTCTACCTGCAAAGCAATCAACAATGAAAGGGTGAGCGCTAATCGCTCAGTAAGGAATGATCTGTTTCATTCTGAATGTACTATTTGATTTATTAACACATCACTTATCTTTTACATCTAGGGATACTTCCCCTTTTATTACTAATTCATATGCTTTTCATCATTTTATCCCATGGCTATATAAACATCAATGTGTACACATACAAATGAGTATGTAAACATAGTACACACACATCACATATCATGACATAACATCTAAAATCATCTAACATGAGTATAAATCATCTCATGATGTAAATAACATCATAATTCATGTAATGCAACTAAATGCATATGAAACATTTAACGTCTAGCCGATCGGACCTTTCTTAGCATCTTAAGCACTTCATATCATCTAGCCTCAAATTTCATCTAGAGCTCATATCATCGGGAGGCATGCTTACGCGTTATTTAGCATCTAAAGCATATATTCATTTTTCCTCAACCGGTATACGAGGATATGCTTACGCGTTTTCCATCGTGTCTATATGCATCTCTATCATGTCTATTTGCATCTCTAACATCTTATGGCATGTAAATACATATTTTGGTGAGCTTAATACTTTTAATTCATCTATGGATTATCAATCCATTTACATTACCTCTTGCTCACATACATCATCTTAAAACATGTATTATATTGCATCTTCATGCCATTTCATAACATTAATCATGTATTAACATCATGACCATGTATATCTTTCAAATATCATCTAACTAATGGGTAAACATTAGTACATGACATACTTACAATAATACATTAATAATCAATTCATAATCATAAGAATTGATTATGTTAAATCTTAAACTTTAATAACCAGTTTATGCTTCAGGCCATTTTCCATCCTTTTCTCAAACGAATTGGCTCTTGGCATAAACATAAAAGTTATAGGTCTGTGTCTTAGCTTTCTAATGCTTTAAGAATCATATCATTTTGATTTTTATAACTCAAGTTATGGTCGAAATACAGAATCAGGGTTAACAAAACCTCCAAGCTCACTAAATCCGAATTTTCATATTAACTATGCCACATCAATTCCTATTAACATTAACCAATAGGTTAACTTATGGATCAAATAAACCTCCCCTTAATAGTCTTTAACATCTTAAAGGAAGTGTAAAATCTCATTCCCATAATCATCCATTATTGCTATAACATTGTAAGCTAATGCAAACAACACATCAACACTTCTAATAGCAACCATTCAACACCATGTGGCCTCCAATACTACAATTTTTGCCACAATCAGTATCCACACTTCATTTTCTTCAATCAAACATCACAACTCATAAAACATAAATAGCAATAACTTCATGTATAATGAATTCAAGGCAATAAGTAGAATAAATGAGTTCAACTACACTTGCCATCAACTAATTCTATGCCTTAAAGCTTTAATTTAAGGTTTCATAAAAATCTACAAACCCTAGGATAAACCCTAAAGTCATGGGAGGTTCTTCCTTACCTTTTTAAAGACTTCCTCCAACAAATCCTTTGCCTTTGACTTCTTTTACACCTTAATCCTACATATATAACATTATACCTTAACATCTACTTCAAATCTTCAAATCACATCAAAACTAAAGTTTTTAATCCTTACCTTAAACCCTTCTAATTGAAGATCCAAGGCTCCTATCTTGTTCTCCTTGAAAAATTATGCAAAACTCCTTGAAAACCTAGAGAAAGAAAGCTTGTTTCATGGAAGATTTGAGAGAAAATGGAAGAAATGTTGAAGAAAGGCTCTCTCCTTTGGCTTGAACGAATTTCATCTCATTTATAGGAAAATATTTCATTTATTTTCCAAAATTATGCAATTGGCCCAATTATTTTAATTGTATAACTCATAAGTCCTTAATTCTTCATATAAGGGCATTTTGGTCATTTCACACTAGACATAATTATTACTTAATTAATGCCATTAAATGCAATGAAGCCTACTCATCCTTGACTTTTTCAATGCTTATCCATAGGAAAAATAACCATTTTTCCCCTAAGCCTCTCTATGGATAATTGATTCATACCGTTCCAAATGAATTGACTATTTTGCCCTTAGTTAGATTTCATGCTTTTTAACATAAAATTAACATCTAAATGACTATTTTGAGTTAGGAACATACCTTTGATATCTTGGGTATTACAATCGACAAACATCCGTTGATGTTATTGGACAATTTGTCAAAAGTCAGTTCGTTGAAGGGAAAGGTCCATCTCCTAAAGACATTCAGAGACTTGTGCACACAGAGTTGGGATATGCTATTAGTTACTGGAAATGCTGGAAAAGGAGACAACATGCATAAGACTTTGTGAGGGGATGCCGGAGTATGGAGGTACATTGTTGGTGGCCACTGCACAGGACAGCGAGAATCACACATATCCTGTTGCATGGTGTGTGGTTGACTCTGAGAATAACAAGTTGTGGACTTGGTTTTTTCAGCAATTATGTACGATAGTGCCTGACAGTGAATGAGTTGTGCATAATATCCGATAGGCACAACTCTATAAGGAAAGGGATTGCCATTATTTACCGTCAAGCACATCACGGATTCTATATAAGGCACCTTGGTGAGAACATAAAACAAAAGTTTAAGTGTGCTAGCCTCCTTTAGACATACTACATGGCAGCAAAAGCTTATCGGGTTGATGAGTTCGAGGAGCACTTCCAGCAAATCCGAATCAAGGATAATAGAGTTGCTAAGTATCTTGAGCATGATGTTGGTTTCGAGCGATGGAGTAGAGCTTACTTTCCTGGAAGAAGGTTTGATGTCATGACCACGAATATAGCGGAGTCCATAAATTCAAAGTTGTTAATAGAAAGAGAGTTTCCAATAGTTGCACTTTTTGATGCAATCCAGAGGACATTGTCACGGTGGTTCCATGAGCGTCGTACGGAGTCAGATAATTTTACTACAACCCTTGTTCCATCAGCTAAAAAATTATTGTGAGAACTTATGGAATTATCAAATGCACTGTTTGCCTATCCTCTTAATGCTCAAGAGTTCATTGTGCGTGGCTATGGTTCGGATGCCGTAGTTAACCTTGTTAGTAAAACTTGCAACTGTAAAGTGTTTGACATTCAATGTTTACCTTGTCCTCATCCACTAGCAGCATTGAAACATCAACGGAAGCCGAATTTTGGTTCAAGAATTTACATGGAACTTTGCTCCCCTCTCTATATGGCAGATCACTACATGCTAGCTTATTCAGAAACAATATATCCAGTGCCTCCAAAAGAGCAGTGGGTAGTGCCACCAGAGTTGGCTGATATTATCATCCATCTGCCATTCAAGAAGACAGCAAAGGGCAGAAAAAAAGTTAAGCGTATTCCATTAACCTCTAAGGTTCCCCGGAAGATGAATAAGTGCTCAATTTGCAATCAACTTGGCCACAAGAGAAGTAGTTGCCAGAAGCAATCACATGCAGATCCAGAAATTTAGGTTCGAAGAAGGATGAAATTCAGGGAGTTGCCAAGGCCAACCGTTGATGAGTTATTGTTTTCAATTATTGATGTTTTAAATTGTATTGTTACCTTTAATAAATCATTCTTTATATTTAATATTCTTGTTACATGTCCTAAATATTTGTTGGTGATTTTAGTTTGGAATTAGGTTGTCAAATTGAGGAGAAAGTATGGAATTAATACGTGTTGGTAATTTTAGTTTGTCAAAATTCAGGAGAAAAGCTGGAAAAGTATATATTGCCCATGATCGCTTAAGCGACTAAGTATATCGCTTAAGCAACAAAGGGTTTTTCAAACCGAATCGCTTAAGCGATATCTTAAGCGATATCACAGATCACTTAAGCGATCGTGCACCTAGGCAGATATTGATTTTGCCAATCACATGATCGCTATGATCACTTAATCGACCAAGTGAAAAAAACAAGAATCGCTTAAGCGATATCACGGATCACTTAAGCGATCATGCACATGGGCAGATTTAATTCTTCCAATCACATGATCGCTTAATCGACCAAGTGAAAAAAAATCGCTTTAGCGATATCACGGATCGCTTAAGCGACCTTGTGTAAACAAAGTTCCTCTGACTATTAAACAGATTTTTTGTGCAAATGGTTTTGTACAGTTACAGCTCCATACATAAAATTGTTAGTTTTTGGCAATAAATTATTCTTTATTGAACGAATCATATAGGAGCTGTAACTATACAAAATTATCTGCACAAACAATCGGTTGATTAGTCTTTACAACTTCGTTTGCTCCTTAAAATAATAACTCTTTTAAAATCAGACCGAGAAGAATCTCAAAAGAGTTTAATATTTATCAATGCTCTAAACATTTCACTATCTTCTTGTTTATCCATATCACAACTGTGAAGCCATTTTATTGCTCGAACTCTTAACATATAGGGTTTACGATTCATTCAGTAGACCATAACCGTTATTATATTTATATTAAACATATAGTTTTTTTACGTTAGTATAAAACATAAAACATGTAGAATGTTTATGTCTATGCTAAACATATAGGGTTTACGATTCTTTGAGTGGAACATTAGGCGATTTCAGATCGCGTAAGCAATCATGTCCTAGGCATAATTGCTTAAGCAAATATTTTGGGAATATTTTATAATATTCCCAAAATATTTGTTTGTTTAATTATTTAGTAAATATTAGTTTATATTTTTTATTACTTTTGGACCCCTTAAGTTTATTAATATCAAAATATGAACAGGAAAAATTTTAAAATTTAACAAATACACCCCCACCTACCCACGGTGCCAGATTCCGACCACCACTGCCAAAATCTTACTGGGAAAGGGCGTTACGATGCACATCGGTCTGATCTGGCAAATAGGGTGTCAATATGGCCTATTCCGGCCAGATGGACCACGGATGTGGTCGAAAAAGGCCTGATCATGGCCAGATCTGGCCGTCGATCGACGGACGAAAAAGTCCACATCTGGCCGTCTGCGATGGCCAAATATATGGCCATCATTGTCGGTCAACGATGCCCAAGATTTGGCCGTCGTTGACCGTCAACGTCGGCCATTTCTTTGAAGTCGATGACAGCCAGATGTGGCCTTTTCTGGTAAGATCCACAGTGGATCTGGCCGAAAAATGTCACATCTATGAACTATCGGCCATTTTCAGTCATTTGTAGCTGTCAATGGTAGCCGGAATCTGGGAAGTTGGGTGGGTGGGGGTGTTTTGTTTAATTTTTAAACTTTTTCAAGCGGTATTAATGAAATTAATTCACTTAATGGGTCCAAAATTAATTAAAAAAATACTAATATTTCCTAAATAATTAAACAAAGAAATATTTTGGGAATAGGATTTGTAATATTTATATGAATATTCAACCAAATGCACTCTATATGTTTTGAACAAAGAAGAAGAACATATGTTCACCAAGATTCCATGGTTACCTTATAAATATAATAACGGTCATGGTCCTGAGCGAATCGAACCCTATATATATATGTATAGTTTAGCATGTAAACATTCTACACCTTATATGTTTCATACGGACGTAAAAGAACTATATGTTTAATATAAATATAATAACGGTCATGGTCCACTGAACGAATCGTAAATCCTATATGTTTAGCATAGCGTTAATTGCTTAACCGATGCTCTGAAATACAATAAATAATATCTTAATACATAGGATCGCTTAAGCAATCCTCTGTATTTACACAGTCGCTTAAGAGATCCGTCTGAATCGCTGAAGCGATTCTTTCCTTTAACTCGGGTCGCTTAAGCGATCCGTCTGAATCGCTTAAATGATTCTTTGCTTTTACTCCTGGTCGCTTAAGCGATCGGTAATCACTTAAGCGATCTAGTCCGCGGCAGAAGCCCAGATCTATGATTGCTTAAGCTATCCATTTGTATCGCTTAAGCGATTTTTGTAAAAGACTCTTGGTCGTTTAAGCGATTTGAGCGATCTTATCTGAGGCAGAATGAATCTGCCCAAATCTATGATTGCTTAAGCGATCCATTTGTATCGCTTAAGCGATTTTCGTAAAAGACTCTTGGTCGCTTAAGTGATCTTAAATTGCTTAAGTGATCTTGTCCGAGGCAGAATGAATATCTGCCCAGATCTATGATTGCTTAAGCGATTCTTCCTAAAAGAGTCTTTGTCGCTTAAGCGATTCGGGATCGCTTAAGCGATATTTTTCGAGGTAGAACGAACATCTGCCTAGATGGGTAATCGTTTAAGCGATCTTATGTATCGCTATCGTTTAAGCGATCTTATGTATCGTTTAAGCGATCTTCTGTTTTGCTTAAGCGATGCTTCGTAATAGACTCTTGGTCTTAAGCGATTTGAGATCGCTTAAGTGATCATTTCTGGAAAAGTCTTGGTCGTTTAAGAGATATATGTGGTCGGTCATATACGTAATTGTTTGGTACCATGCCTGTCTTTAAGTTAATTAATTTCGAAATGGCTGTGATTGGTAAACATTTTTACATCACTCATTTCCCTCCCAAATCCGAAAAGAATTTGTATTGCAAAATTAAGTAATTTATATCAATCTAATTCATCACAAATAAAAATATAAGAGACATCAATGTAACCTGTTTATCGAAACACAAAATAAAAAATAGGCATGGGATGCAACAAATATCGAAATATTTGGACAAACTAACCATTAGCCCCAACTGTGGTGAATTGAATAATCAAACCAGTACATCACACGTTGTAATGATACACAAAATGAAACAAAACGCTAAAAAACCATTATCCAACTTGGGTGAAGCAAATGATCATACCATACATAGTAAATTCAAACTGCTAATGATATATCATATATGGACAAACAAAAATATCTCCCAAATGTCAGATCCAATTCTTTACAATGATTCTATAGGCACAAGGCTTTTAGCTGCCGCAAGAAGAGCCACAGCACAACGATCTGGACTTGAGAATTTCCTATACACTGCCTTTAATTTACTTTTTAATGCCACATAGTTTAATGTCACTAACACCTTTGCACAATGCCTTTATTGCAGATGCCCTCCTTCTTGCAATCAACCTTTGAGAAGTTTTCAAATTCTGTTTGCCAGCAACCTGTCTAAGATCATTGTTTGGTACCATGCCTTCCCAGCAGCCTTTATTGCAAATGCCTCCTCTTGCCAACCAGCCTTTGAGAAGTTTCCTCTCATTGTTTGCCAGGAACCTACAAAATTATCTGGCACACACCTGCAGACACGTCAGCTTTTGTAAATTAAAAAAAACACGTAAAAAAGTTATAGAGTGATACGTGAGATGTAACAACTCCTTTCTACTCATATACTCATAAAAATACATATAATAAAATACATATATGATAACATAAATAGATGGGCCCCAATTTTTGGTTTCATTAAATATACATATTCTTTACACAAAATAAAGTATCATATACAAAAAGTCATCAAAACGTGGTAGACAGTGTAACTATTTCTCTTCGCTTGCCGACGTCCATCCGACCGCGTCCTCACCTAGATCCTACAAAACACATAGAAACAACGGGGTGAGCACAAATAATGCTCAGTAAGAAAATCCTCTACTCATCTATCCCCGTAACTCTTTCTCTTAATTCTTTCCTTACATTACTCTCTCGAATGTCACAGCCTCATCTTACCGGAGACACGGCTGGGATTCATCCCACTCTTCATGACTTCTGTTTTCTCTTTCTGTTTGTTCCCATTCTTTCTTATTTGAATGTCACGGCCTCATCTTACCAGAGGCACGACTGGGAGATCACAAAGCACCCACTTTTCGTGACTTCTACTCATTCAAGTGTCACGGCCCCATCTTACCGGAGGCATGGCCTAGAACTCAAGCCCATTCTCTATGACTGATACTCATTCAAGTGTCATGGCCCCATCTTACCGGAGGCACGGCTGGGAGATAACAAAGCACCCATTCTCGTGACCTTTACTCATTTTCTCCTGATCAGACTCGGTTATGCATGGATTCGAACCTTTGGGTCACGTGAGCGTATATTCTTTCTTTCTCTTGAATGTCACGGCCCCATCTTATCGGAGGCACGGCTTGGAGATCACAAAGCACCCACTACCCGCGACGATTCTACTCATCACTCACGATTCCCCATCGCACAACCTACTCTATTTTCTTCTTTAGCACTACTCTTTCTTTGTTCTCTAGTGCTTATTCTCTCTTTCTCTTTACTCTTGGAGTAGCTTACACTCCAATTCTTTACTCTTACTTGAGCTACTTCTCAAGTGCACAATTAATGCATATGGATGGCTCATGCTCATTAATGCACTTATGAAATGCCAATATGTCATGTTGCAAGAATTAAGGTTCTCTACTCATGCATATGCTTCTCTTAAGCATTTCATCAAACAATAAGCATGCATAAATAAACTCTATTTTAACTATAGTTCTATTTCTTTCTTGGACCATCCATAATTGGAGTAAAACTCCTCCATAATAATTCTAAACCTATCAAGGAAAGGCACTTCAAAAATCTCTACTCAAATTCTTCTCAAATTCAGCCAAACTTCCATTGGCTATCCCAACCTTGACTCTACTTCTCATGGCTCAAAATCATTCATCAACCCATCAACTCATCAATAATTACAAACTTAGCAATCAATCTCACAATTGTAAGTATATAAATACATATCAAATCATTTGATTGCTTAAATCTTAACTTGGGTTGGATTTACTTACCTTGTGAGTGAGTGGCTTCACTAGCACTTCTCTTTCCCTTTGGTAGCTTGTCTTTTCTCTACAACTTAGGATGCTTTAGATTAACTTTCTACCACAAACGACTTAAAAAGCTCTCTAAAATCCTTGAAATATTGAATGAAAAGTTGAGAGGAAACAAGGAATGGGAATGGTGGTGGAGAAGAGAAAATGAAGGGTTTACTAAGTCTTAACCCTTATTAGCTCATAATATAACCACTCTTTCCCATTTTGCCATTGCTCTTTCTTAGAAATTACATTCTTCTCCTTTAATTCCTTACACTCACACCCCCACTCTAACATATTCTCCATGAAATTTCCTTACATTTCACTCCCCACTTTTCCTGCTAATTAGGGGTAGAATGGTCATTTTGCCCTTAGGGAAAAATATCTAGAAACTTCAACAAAAAACTCGCATGATCTCTTACATGCAGCGAAGAAATTTCTTCATCCTTGGCAAGAAGAAATCCAGGCATACGTCGCCACGGAGAAAACTCTTCTTCGCCCCGGCAAAGATTGGAATTCTAAAATTCGCCAAGTCTTAACCAATTTCAGGGCAAACACTCAATCAAACCAACACATCACTTCAACCAAGGGCCAACCAAACAATATTAACAATATAACACTCAATTAAGAGCAAAACAATAAAGATTCAAGCAATGCAACATAAATTAGCTACATACCTCAAGTAGGGCGTTACAATTCTCCCACCCCCCACTTGAAAGAATTTCGTCTCCGAAATTCACACAAATAGCTCCGGGTAACGACTTTGCATGTCTTGCTCTACCTCCCAGGTGGCCTCTTCTACCTTGTGATTTCTCCAAAGGACTTTCACTAACGGAATTCTCTTGTTCCGGAGCTCTTTAATCCTTTGATCTAGAATTTGTAATGGATGCTCCTCGAACACAAGGTTCTCTACTAACTCAACATCCTCTACACTCAGGATATGGGAGGAGTCACTTACATACTTCCGCAGCATCGAGATACGAAAAACATCATTCACCTTGTCCATGCTAGGTGGTAGTGCCAATCTGTAGGCCACATTTCTCACTCGTTGTAATACCTCAAATGAACCTATGTATCTTGGTGCTAACTTCCCTTTATTCCCGAAGCATATCACTCGTTTGTAGGGGAAACTCTTAAAAACACCTTAACACCCACTTGGAAATCAACCTCTTTCCTCTTCAAGTCGGCATAACTTTTCTGTCTGTCTTGGGCTTGCTTCATTCTATTTCTGATTAACTTTACATCCTCTAGCATTCTTTAAGTCACCTCTGGCCCAAGAGCTATATTTAACTCATCCTTTTCACCGATCTCATCCCAATGTAGTGGAGACCTACATCGTCTACCATACAAAGCCTCGTAAGGCGCCATCTTAATTGTAGACTGATAACTATTATTGTAGGCAAACTCTACCAAAGGTAACATCTCTTGCCATGAGCCTTTATAATCCATACAGCAGGCTCTCAACATATCCTCAAGCACCTGATTCGTTCTCTCTCTCTAGCCATCCGACTGAGGATGATAGGAAGTGTTGAATGCCAAACGGGTACCCAGATTCCTCTGTAAACTCATCCAGAAAGCTGAAACAAATCTGGAATCTCTATCTAACACTATTGTCCTGGGCACACCATGTAACCTGACTATCTCTTTAATATAAATCTGAGTTAACTGATCCAAAAAGGTGCTCTCCTTTACTGGAAGGAAATGGGGTGACTTAGATAATCTATCCACAATCACCCACATAGCATTATACCCTTTCTGCACTTTAGGGAGACCTGTGATAAAATCCATCAAAATGCTTTACCCATTTCCACTCCGAAATATTGAGTGGTTGAAGCAACCCTGACGGCCTTTGGTGTTCTGCTTTTACCTGCTGACAAACCAGGCACCTAGATACAAACTCTGCAATATCCCTCTTCATACCTGGCCACCAATAGCCTTCTTTACATCTTGATACATCTTGGTTGCTCTAGGATGAGCAGCGTATGGTGTGTCATGAGCCTCCATAAGAATTCTCTTTCTCAACTCACCATTTGGAGGAATACACAACCGATTTCTAAAATAGAGGAACACCATCTCTTAGGTGGAACTCTGTTGTCCTGCCCTCACACACTTGCTAAACTATTCTCTGACACCACTCATCGACCACTTGCTTTTATTTGATTTCCTCCAGCAAAGTAGATTGAATCTCTAACCTGGCAATCCCTCTCGGAATCACTTCAATCTGTTCTCTATACAACTCTTCTATTAGCTTTTTCTGCTTAGTGAGCCGAGACAAATAGGCTTTTCTACTCAAGGCATCGACTACTTCATTGGCCTTCCCCGGTTGGTACTTGATCTCACACTCATAATCCTTAACCAGCTCTAACCACCTTCTCTGTCTCATATTCAGCTCCTTCTGAGTGAAGAAGTACTTTAAACTCTTATGATCGGTGTAGATATTACTCTTGGCACCATAAAGGTAATGCCTCCAAATCTTTAATGCGAAGACCAAAACTGCCAACTCTAGGTCATGCGTAGGGTATCTCGTCTCATACTCTTTCAATTACAGAGAGGCATATGCTATCACCCTACCTAATTGCATTAACACAGCACCAAGTCCTTGCAATGAGGCATCTATATAAATGTCATAATCTACACCCTCATGTGGTAACACTAACACGAGAGCTGTCATTAACCTCTTCTTTAACTCCTGAAAACTCTTCTCACATGCTTTTGACCATGCAAAATGAGTTCTCTGTTTGGTAAGAGCTATCAACGGTTTAGCCAACTAGGCAAACCCTGTTACAAATCGCCGGTAGTAACCTGCTAGGCCTAAGAAACTTCTAATCTCTTTTACTGTCTTCTGCCTCTGCCATTCAAGGATTGCCTTCACTTTACTCGGATCCACTGAAATCTCTTCCTTAGACACAGTATGGCCCATAAATATTACCTGATCAAACCAAAACTCACACTTGGAAAACTTAGCATACAACTTCTTTTCCTTCAATCGTTGCAACACTATTCTCAACTGTTCCTCATGCTCTTCTCTCAACTTAGAATAAACTAGGATATCATCAATGAACTGATCCAAACAACCATGGAATACCCGGTTCATCAAGTCCATAAAAACTACTGGGGTATTAGTAAAGCCAAAAGGCATCACTATAAACTCATAATGCCCATACCTTGTACGAAAGGCGGTCTTAGCTATATCTTGCTCAGCCACTCTTACTTGATGGTACCCTGACTTCAAATCAATTTTGGAGAACATTGCTTTTCCTTTCAACTGATCAAACAAATCATCAATACGAGGTAACGGGTACTTATTCTTCACTGTCACTTTATTCAACTCTCTATAGTCAATACACATCCGTAGTGACCCATCTTTCTTCTTAACAAACAGGATTAGGGCTCCCCAAGGAGAATGACTCGGTCAGATAAAGCCTTTATCTAAAAACTCTTGGAGTTGCTTCTCCAATTCTAGAACTCGGCTGGGACCATTCGATAAGGGGCTTTAGATATTGGTGCTGTTCCAAGTGCTAGTTCAATACTAAACTCAACCTCTCTCTCTGGAGGCAAACCCGGTAAATCTTCCAGAAACACATCTAGAAAATCTCGAACTACTGGCACCCTCTGAATTTCTGATTGGGGAACATCACCACTCTGCACCACATGCGCAATGTATCCAGAACACCCATTTCTCAACATCTTTCTAGCCTTCAAGCTACTAATCAACATGCTCAACCGATGGCCCTCTCCAAAGCTAAATTTATCTCCATTATCGAGATTGAATCTCACTTTCTTCCTCTGATAATCAATCTCTACTCCATACCTCCCTAGGAAATCCATGCCCAGAATACATCAAAGTCAGGCATATCAAACACTATCAAATCCACTGCTAACTTTAGACCATGGATCACCACATACTCTCTTGACAACATCTCCTGAGTCAGAACACTAACCCCATCGGGTAACTCTATCTTAATGGGTTAACCCGCTCTAGTAGGTTTCAAACCTAACCTTTCTATCATCACATAAGATATAAAAGAATGAGTGGCTTCTAAATCAATTAAAGCATATAAAGGAACAGCATGAAAGAACAACTGACCAGTTACAGTAGATGAACTAGCCTCACCTTCACCCCGTGCCACTGTAAAAACTCTGGCATTGGTACCTCTAGAACTCTGTGCTGCTGGTGGGAGATGAGCTTTACAATCTCTCATCAAGTGCCCTGGTTGATGGCACCTGTAACACACCCTTTGCTCTCGCAAATGCTCTTTTGAGTGGTTCCTCCCACATTTAGAGCAAGGGGAAAACCCTTCTGTCCTGGGCCACTTACTCCTCCAGGCTCTTCTGTTTTGCCTAGTCTGAAACTTCTTCTTATTGCTCTTCATTTCTTTGCTTTTTGCACCCTCAACTTTCTGTCTCTACGGGGCGATAGACGGCTCACTTGATCCTCCTGTCAAGGAGCCTACTGGGGTGATTTTATTCTCAAATATTTCCGCCCTTATTGCTCGCCTCAAGGCCTCACTATAGGTTTGCGGAGGATTGGCACCTGTCATTATATCCAGAGTTATCTCAGGTTTCAAACCATGGACAAACTTTCTCTCCGCAATTTCGGAGTACTAACAATCCCGGGTGCAAGCCTAGTAAGGGAATTAAATCTCACTGAGTACTCTTTCACTGTACTAGACCCTTACTGCAAGCCGATAAATTCTTGGACCTTCTCATGAACTCAGTTCTCAATTCTGTACTCAGCCTCAAACTCGTATGAATTCTTCCCTAGTCATTACTGCAACATCATGAGTATCTTCCACTAATTCCCACCAAATTCAGGCATCACCCCGAAATAAGAAACTCGCATACCAAATCTTCTCCCGGTCCTTCATGGGAAATAATGTCGTCGTATGGTCTACGGACCTAAACCATTCTTCGGCAACTACTGGGTTCGTAGTACCCTTAAACTCTGACGGTTGATGTTGACTAGGAAGACCATAGATTGGCTTAACTCTATTCTGTACTATCTGAGGTAACGGCCCTTCTCTTTCTTGTCTTGCAATCGGTACTCGAATAGAGGTTTCAACTCTCCCTTGGCTTTTTGCCATAACTTGCCGTACAATTCCCAAAATTCTAGCTTCATCCAAGGGAGGGGACATAGATTCTGGTGGGTTAGAAGGTTCTCCCTCATTCATCACACCCTTTCCATGCTTTCGGTTACTACGCCTCATCTACAAGACAACCACATTTGGTCAATTCGAGAAACACTAAAAGTAAGGAAAGAATTAACTCACACAGTCGGCTCTCGGACGTCGTGGCGATGAGAATAGTACACTGTCAAATCCCAAAATCTTAGCTGTGATACCAAAAATGTAACGACTCCTTTCTACTCATATACTCATAAAAATACATATAATAAAATACATGTATGATAGCATAAATAGATGGGCCCAAATTTTTGGTTTCATGAAATATACATATTCTTTACACAAAATAAAGTATCATATACAAAAAGTCGTCAAAACGTGGTAGACAGTGTAACTATTTCTCTTCGCTTGCCGACGTCCATCTGACTACATCATCACCTAGATCCTGCAAAACACATAGAAACAACTGGGTGAGCACAAACAATGCTCAGTAAGAAAATCCTCTACTCATCTATCCCCGTAACTCTTTCTCGTAATTCTTTCCTTACACTCTCGAATGTCATGGTCTCATCTTACCGGAGTCACGGTTGGGATTCATCCCACTCTTCATGACTTTTGTTTTCTCTTTCTGTTCTTTCCCATTCTTTCTTATTTGAATGTTACGACCTCTGTTAGTGTATATTAGTGTATGCCCTAGAAACCATTCGTGTTGTCGGTTTCAGAGCATTTTGTCTTGTATCTATATATATCATAAATAATAGAAGAAAGAGTTCTTCAATTCATATATGTAAATTGCTTCCTTTATTCAGTCATGCATTTAAAATAAAGTATGTATATGAATTGTCCAGATGATTCATTTAATAGGTAAATGAATTATCGAAAAGGGTTCTACGGAAGCAATATAAATTTGGGCAACTATATTGTACAAGAGGCATACCGGATGCTTCCGAAAGATATCATGAGTTGATATAAGTACGGATGACGATGATAGTCATGTCACTAGGGCATTGGTATGGATTAACGTTAGGTGAACTGCTTTTTCGAACGTGACCGAATAACGACAAATCACTTGGAAAAGCATGTAGTCAATGATTTATCGCTTGGTTATATCAGCACGATGTAGTCCTTTGACCTCGAGACATTGTAGTCGATCCGATATGGATGCGTATGGTTCATACGGTGTATAAGTACGAGACTAATCATGTTTCGCATAATAAAGCCTATTTGGTCATGCGTTGTTCATATGCGGAAACGAACGATGGTCAAGAGGGGATCCATTGACTCGAAAATATAGGATCGGAGTACCGACTTCATCCGATTCGAGTTCCTAGACGAACATCGATAAATGTCGAAAACTGAATCTCTCGCCGTAGTCTATTATTAGTCATACAAAAGTAAGTTTGTGATGACAAGTTCGGACATATTGATCGACAATTCGTAGAAGATCGAGTTTAGGATTTTGACGTTCCATGAATCCATACTGATTAGGATATCTCAATGGAGGGACTTTACCCGCATGGTACGTATGATCTGAAATGGGTTCGATGAAGTATTTCTTCATCGTGGTTTAGGGACTATGGCACATTGCTAGATGTTTACCATAGTCGTTGGGCCTCCGGACAGGTTTCCGGATTCATCCAGAACCGGCCTTACGGCTAATCCACGGTGGACCTACATGGTCACACCAATAGCCTTGGGAAGTTAGAGAAGGATGAGAGAGAGAAATGATTATCCGAAGAGGGCTAGCACCTTCCGAGGGTAATGACGGGATTTCTATAGTAATAGTTACATAGAAAACAATTTGTGACATTTTAAGGGTTAAAATGGTCAAGCAATAATTAATTATATTTAATTATTATATCTTAAAGTGTTAAGATTGATGAGATGAACAAAAATAACCTTTTAATAGTTAAAGGGTAAAAAATGGTAAATTTTTGGGTTGTTAATGTAAACTAGTTTAGTTTACATGGGCCCTTGAATAATATTGATTATTATTCAAAGGGTAGCATATTAAATTCGTGGGGTCCCTTTATAAAATAAGATTTTATTGGGCTTGGAAGTGAAAAATAAATAATTACAAAATAGCCCAAGTATATATAAGTGCAAAAGGTTGCATTTTTGTTCATTATTCACTTGTTCACTCAAACACAAACTAAAAGCTCTCTCTCCCTAGCCAAGGCCACTCTCTAATCCTTTCAAGGTGGTGTTAAAGTGTGGAGGTTTCATCCTTTTGAAGCTAATCTTCATCAATCAAAAGCAAAGGAGTAGGTATAATCTCATATCCAAGCTTTGCATGTAAACCGTTTTTTTTAATCCATGCTTTCATTCTCCATCTCCACCACTCTTCATGCATGCTGAATCTTTCAACCTCATCTTACCAAAGGCACGGCTAGGAGATCACAAAGCACACACTCTTCGTGACTTCTACTCATTCAAGTGTCACGGCCCCATCTTACCGGAAGCATGGCTTGGAACTCAAGCCCACTCTCCGTGACTGATACTCATTCAAGTGTCATGGCCCCATCTTACTGGAGGCACGGTTGGGAGATCACAAAGCACCCACTCTCGTGACCTTTACCCATTTTTTGCTAATCGGACTCGGTTATGCATGGATTCGGAATTTTGGTCACGTGAGTGTATATTCTCTCTCTCTTAAAGGTCACGGCCCTATCTTATCGGAGGCACGGCTTGGAGATCACAAAGCACCCACTACCCACGACGATTCTACTCATCACTCACGGATTCCCCATCGCACAACCTACTCTATTTTCTTCTTTAGCACTACTCTTTCTTTGTTCTCTAGTGCTTATTCTCTCTTTCTCTTTACTCTTGGAGTAGCTTACACTCCAATTCTCTACTCTTTCTTGAGCTACTTCTCAAGTGCACAATTAATGCACTTATGAAATGCCAATATGCCATGTTGCAAGAATTAAGGTTCTCTACTCATGCATATGCTTCTCTCAAGCATTTCATCAAACAATAAGCATGCATAAATAAACTCTATTTTAACTATAGTTCTATTTCTTTCTTGGACCATCCATAATTGGAGTAAAACTCCTCCATAATAATTCTAAACATGTCAAGGAAAGGCACTTCAAAAATCTCTACTCAAATTCTTCTCAAATTCAGCCAAACTTCCATTGGCTATCCTAACCTTGACTCTACTTCTCATGGCTCAAAATCATTCATCAACCCATCAACTCATCAACAATTACAAACTTAGCAATCAATCTCACAATTATAAGTACATAAATACATATCAAATCATTTGATTGCTTAAATCTTAACTTGGGTTGATTTACTTACCTTGTGAGTGAGTGGCTTCACTAGCACTTCTCTTTCCCTTTGGTAGCTTGTCTTTTCTCTACAACTTAGGATGCTTTAGATTAACTTTCTTCCCCAAAGTACTCAAAAAGCTCTCTAAAATCCTTGAAATATTGAATGAAGAGTTGAGAGGAAACAAGGAATGGGAATGGCTGTGGAGAAGAGAAAATGAAGGGTTTACTAAGTCTTAACCCTTATTAGCTCATAATATAAACATTCTTTCCCATTTTGCCCTTGCTCTTTCTTGGAAATTCCTATTCTTGTCCTTTAATTCCTTACACTCACACCCCCACTCTAACATATTCTCCATGAAATTTCCTTACATTTCACTCCCCACCTTTCCTGCTAATTAGGGGTAGAATGGTCATTTTGCCCTTAGGAAAAAATATCTAGAAACTTCAAAAAAAACTCAGACAGCTCTTTGCCGCAGCGAAGCAAGTTTCT
Organism: Pistacia atlantica; assembly: GCA_026229545.1. Classification (NCBI taxonomy): domain Eukaryota; kingdom Viridiplantae; phylum Streptophyta; class Magnoliopsida; order Sapindales; family Anacardiaceae; genus Pistacia; species Pistacia atlantica. The sequence continues at coordinate 681,095 of JAPEIT010000112.1, read as the reverse complement.
TTGCCTCGGCGAAGAAATCCAGGGCATACGTCGCCACGGCGAAGACTCTTCTTCGCCCCGGCAAAGATTGGAATTCTAAAATTCGCAAATCTTAACCAATTTGAGGGCAAACACTCAATCAAACCAACACATCACTTCAACCAAGGGCCAACCAAACAATATTAACAATATAACACTCAATTAAGAGCAAAACAATAAAGATTCAAGCAATGCAACATAAATTAGCTACATACCTCAAGTGGGGCGTTACATGAGGAGTTCACTCAATCTATCTCTTTCGTTAAAGCTCCATATAAGCATGACACTTGCAGCATTAGCACCACAACCCAAGTATCAACATCAACATCACATAAACTACAAAATTCAAAGTCCAACTTTCATACCTTTTGATTAGGTTCTGGTCACTCAAAACGGATCCATCTGCCCATGGAAGCATTCGACGGCACAGTGCTCCCGAAAGTCTCTCATTGTTTTGTCATTCAAGCCGTCCATCGGGGTGTTGGTCATGTCGAACTAAATAAATTTAGGGGCATATGCCCCACATTCAGCACTACAATAGGAAGAAGACATTAGCATTAGAATAAACTTATAGAATAATTGTATTATGTAAGTTAGTTTTATACAAAATTTACCTTGACTCATTTATTGGGACGGTGGAGCGCTTAAGTGGCAACTTTCTGGTTAGTATTTGATCACCTAAGTGCCCAAACATCCCATTGTCACGCAATAGCCGTGGGAACAACCTGGATAGTGGCTCCAACTCGACCTCCAACTGCTTGTCTCGACAAATAGTTGGGTTGCAGTCAAGGATCTTCAGCAACCCCTCCCCTAGATGCGCGATGACTATTATCCAATGCATCTGTTTGACGAGGATGATGCAGTAGACTCTTTTAGCGACGGCCCAACCGTGGCCATATTTGGGCTTTTCCCCCGGTACATACTACATAATCCTGTCATCAAACTTAAAATCATCAGGGATGCAATAAAACTGTTTTAGGGCCAATCTTTTTCGCTTCGCTGCTCCTTTTGCTGCACCTCTAGCAACGGCATTTTTAATTAAAGTGCGATATGTCAAAACAAGCGTTTGGCCAAATGCCACATCGGTGATGGCATAGTCGGGATACAATAGATCACCATCACTAGTCTATCTTAGCCTCATCAGTGCCAATATCTTATCGATGTGCTGCATCAAATAAAAACAACAAGATAAGTATGGAAAACATAGGCAAAAATAAGGAAAATTAAGCGAAAATAACTCACCGAGTCCTCAAGCCACGTGCCCATCGTCAACAACTTTTCAAACCATTCCTAGGGATAATCCCATGTCTTACATTTTATATGGGCATTACTTCCTGATTCATTGTAATACACATAAAAGAGTTTTTTCTTTTCCTCTATTGGCCTATACAAATCGACATTTGAGTCCATTTTCGCTTGCCCACTTCCTCCCCCTTCCTCCATTTTTACATCCCCGCTTCCTTCGCCTCCCACCTCGCCCTCCTCCATTATCACTGCCCCACTTCCTCCACCAACATCCTTAACCTCCTCCATTTCTAGGTTCTTCCTCCATTTGTTTCTTAATTTTCCTCTTCTTTACCTGTGTCACTGCCATGTAAGGCGATTTGACAAACTTGCTCTTTTGGCTCTCTCTTTTCAGCCCAGTTTGCACTTCAACCGCCTTTAATTCTCCACCAACTTCCTCCTCCACTGTACCAACTTTCTCTGCTAGCTTATCCACTTTCTCCTCCACCCTTTTCATGCGCTCTTCCATCTTGTCAAACCTGTCATAAACACCTATTGTAAAACTCTCAAATAGACTGTTTATGAGGTCAACCACCTCATTCTCCCGACGCCGATGTCTCGACAAAACGGTACTTGTTGTATCGGTTTACTGAGGCATACGAACCTCTTCCTCCCTCTTCTCCTCCTCCTCCTTCCCGGGCCTCTTGCCAATTGGAGCTTCATCATCCTCGGCATCAACTACATTGTCAAGCAGTGACCCTGCAACTGCTGTCACATGCGTGACCCCTTTTAGGTCCCACATCAGATGGTCTATCCATTCATCCCTTTTATCCTCCAGTGCTTTGAAAGATGTGACATAGTCCTCTTCCGCTTTATCCCTAGTAGTGATGAGAAAGGGACGGACGACTCCCTACAATAAGAAACAAAATCAATCAAATTGAAGCGACATTTTAAAGCAACTACATATTCAAAACCTTAATCCTTTAATCTTACCCTAGCCGCTTCAATATCCATGTGTAGTTGGTCATGATCCCAATGGATACACCTCTCCACATGCCACCGTAACATCCTAGGAAATTGTTGTTGCGCATCCAAGCGTTAATCCTCCCCCGCCTTAGCGAAGACAGGGATGGCCTCATACATTCAAGCCTACATTGTAAAAAAATAGTCCATATCATAATTCAAACACATATATTACAAAAAATATAACAAAAAGCTATTAATATTTATCTGCATTGCCCATGGGAAGCCAAACAAATTGTACATGCTTGGTTTATCCTTCCCGACCTATTGGGACTACTTTAACGCCATGTCTGGTTTTTTAGGCTGTTGATGGTTCGCTCAAATGATATCTGTCCCCACGGATAAGAATTAAAGATCTTCAAGTTGCTTGCAAACAACAACCAATCTGTCTCAACAACTTTTGTTGAGTCACCAGCCAATAAGATCGAATGTAAAAACAATACCAAGCACACTTTTATCTTTCCTCCATCATTAAACCAAATTGTTTGTAGCATCTTCTCTAAAACCTATCCTATAATAGACTTTGCCCCCTGCAAAGCCTTCTTACAAAACCTTATGGCTCCCAGACTCTTCCTTATTGCGTTTGCCTCTGCCTTATCTGGCACTTCCCCATATCGTAAGCCCGTCACCAACTCATATTCCATCATCCCAAAACGTAGTGGCTTTCCGTCCACCACGAACCATATTTCTTTTTTTTTTTTATTGCATTTTACTGAGTTCAGCAACATGTAATGCACTCCCTGCCCCCAAAACGCCTTTTTCCAATTTGTTTTGATTCTTAAAAACCGACCGAAACAAGTGTCTTCGAAATCTCTTGCACCATGCCTCATTCCAGCTAAAATCTCCTTTATTCTCCTCATTCCAGCTAACTCGACGTGATCGTCACCCTTGCAAGGAAGTAGGGTACTTTATTGCTTACAAGCTCCAACTTGTAGTCTCTATAGTTTACGGTCCGCACAATCTGCACAATCGATATAAACAAAATTTCAGCAACAAAAATAAACCAAAACAACTAATAAACAAAATATCAGCAACAAAAAATTACCTCTGTGGTCGCTTAAGCGATTTCGGATTGCTTAAGAGATCTTGACTTTACCTCGTGCAAGATCTCTTTAATCGCTTAAGCGACCAAGAGTAAACTAAAAGAATCTCTTAAGCGATACAAAAGATCGCTTAAGCGATCTTATATCTAAGATGATTCTGCCTCGGACAAGATCGGTTAAGCGATCTGAAATCGCTTAAGCGACTAAGAGGAAACTGAATCAATTGCTTAAGCGACCATGAGTAAAAGAGATTTATCGCTTAATGGTCGTTTAAGCGACAATACAGAGCAATACTCCCAAAACAAATATGTACCCTTTCTTTGTCGGCCTCCTCATAGCCTGCATTCTTGCCAGCCTCCTCCTCGTTGCCTGAATCCTCGGAAGACTCCTCCTAGCCTGAATTCTCACTAGACTCCTCCTCCTCGCCTGCATTCTCGCTTGACTCCTCCTCTTTAGAACCGTTTTGTGATTCTTCTCTCTCTTGTTGTGCCGTCGTCGTCTCCTCTGCCTGTGGACCACCTTCACTAATCGGATGATCCACCGGAGCAGCCATTGAACTACTTGCATCACCAAAATCCTAGGATTCGATGTGGCGTTGAGTTTTTCTCCTCATTGTGAGTGTCAGCAATGGTTTTAGATTGAATTTGGTGTCAAAATTTACAGTTTCGATTGGAAATGTGGGCTGTATCGCTGGAAATCGCACAGATTCTGTTTAGGGTTCAAGAAATCAATTTTAGGGTTCAAGAAATCGATCGAAAATCACGACTTATCGCCGAAAATCACGACTGTATTCCATTTAGGGTTCAAGAAATTGATTTTAGGATTGAATATGGTGTGGAAATTTATAGGTTCGATCGAAAATCGTAGTGTCTCCCTTTGGTTCAAGAAATCGTTTTTTGCCCTAATGAATTTTGATTAAGCGAGGTGAATAGGTGGGGCTTGTTTTGTAAATTTCAAATTTTAAAAACTTTCATTATTTATGATTCGGCCCACATATGTTTTAATCTTTTTATTTTAACCCATTTTACTGTGTAATTAATCCTAACTATGTTACATCATCTTCTCTAAATTAAAAAAAAAAAATGAGAAACATTTTCAAGGCCATTTTCTTAAATTGAAACTTGGGATGGCCAGGCAACTAAATTTTCTCCACTTTCTGAGTATAAATTCCCCACGATGTGAATAATTCAACAAAATTCAGAAGTTTACCCCTCTCTACTCTTAACGGCTACATTTCTTTCTCCTCTCCTCTTCTTGTCTCCAATGCCCTCAATCTCAGCAATCTTGCCCAAATTAACAAACCCTACTCTCTCTTCTCTCTTCTCTCTCTGTAGTTTATTGATAGGAATAAACCACTTCATGCAGCCAAGAAACACAATCTTCAGAGAGACCCACTCAAGTGAGTCGCCATCTCCAAACCCTAATTCAAAATTAAAGTCACTACAGAAGCAAAAATACGAATTCACTTCTTCCACCTTCTCCAGCATCTTCCAAGATTAAGAGTCTGCTTCCCCCACGCCCGCCCAACCCACTCAAGCGCAAGCTTGCCACTCATACACTTCCCGAGAATGTAATGGTTGTCGAGTGTTCAAGTAATTGTTTCCATCTTCTTCTTTCAGTGGTTATTTGATATTATCTTTTTTGTATTTCGACAGAATTTGGGGAAAAAGTGACTCAAGCTTGAGAAAATATAAATTTTAAAGCTTCTGTTTTTTTACTGAGTGGAAAAGCGAGAAATTGTTGAGTTTCTTTCTTTTATTTTGTATTAGAAGAGAGAGAGAAATGTCGTTGTTCTTTTCTTCAGGTTTTGTGACTAGAAAGTATCCCTTTTGCTCTTGTGAAATTTAATGTTGCATGTCCTAATATATCCACATATTATTGCAGATTTACAATGAACAAATCACAGATTTGTTGGATCCAAGCCAAAGAAATTTTCAGGTAATAGAAGCACTCACATCCAGTAAAAGACCTACATAAATTTAGTTTTCCTTGACCCTGTTTTGCTTCTCCTTCCAGATAAGAGAAGATGCCAAATCTAGTGTTTATGTTGAAAATTTGACAGAGGAGTACATATGCACAATGAAGGATGTCACACAACTACTGATAAAGGTTTGCTTCGTTTTTTCTTCTTGGAACGCATAGTGAGGATGCTTAAGGTGGGTTCCTAGCATTTGAGACTTTCTAGAGAATGCCTATAAAAGAAATGTTGTACGATTCCATGGCTAGTACGAACATGTATATATTCATTTTCCTTGTCGTTATAGTGTTTCTTTGCTTGAGAAATTTAATTCCATGTTACATTGACTATGACCTAATAGGTACACCCAACATATAGGAATCTTTCCTAGTGCTTGAATTTATTTTAAGGGTTTACTGCATGTAATGCTTGGCAACTCTATATGTTTTTCTTTTTCTTTTTTCTAGCATGTGAATAGAGTACACTACAAATTTATTAAGTGTTTGAACATAAAAGAAGGAGGTGTTTTTGGCGAATACAGTACCATGGTTTAGGAAATAGAAAGTTAAAGATATGGCAGTAACAAAAATAAGTTTCTTTTTGGATGACAAAGAAGGAAGTAAATATAAGAATACGTATCAAATGTACACATTGGTGATTCTTATACATAGGAAATCGTTCATGTTCTTCCAGGATTTTGAATCTTCTCCTTGTATCCTAGTTCCCAAATGACTCAAAAGGAGACAAAGAACTAACCAGACAAAAGAGTTAAGGTGACTTGAGAGTTTTTTTTTTTTTTTTTTTCAGTTTATATATAATAGTGAAGGATTTATATGGAAGTCTAAGCTTTTCTGAATAATCAATAAATAAATTGTAATAAAGATTGACAAAACATTAAATGTTTTACTGAAATTGTTTTTTACTAGAAGTATGTCGATCTTACTTCTTTAAAGGGGATATATAATAGTGAAAGATTTATATGGAAGTCTAAGCTTTTCTGAATAATCAATAAATAAATTGTAATAAAGATTGAACAAACATTAAATGTTTTACCAAAATTGTTTTTTTACCAGAAGTATACCGGTTTTACTTCTTTAAGGGGATTCAAATTTGATGTATATTTGCTTACCGAACTGAAGCATTTTAAGGATTATTGCTGATGGTGTAAGGCTTTACCTTAAGTTCTGACCTCATATCTAGAAGTTTAGCTAATCGATGAGGTTCATGTAGAGAACTGTCATCCCATGAAATTCTTTTTGTTTTGTTTTTATCTACTACTCCTGGATCATAGTTAGTAGTTATTTTGGGGAAAATAAATTGGATTATTCACTTGTAAAATTCTCGTCTCCCCTGAATGTCTGATTTTAATGATAAGAATGTTTCTATGTTTTTTGTTTTTTTCTATTGTTATTTCTCAATTTTTACCTATCCAGCTCTTTTCTGTGTAAAAAAGCTTTTTTTTTTCTTCTTCTTCTTTTTTTTTTTTTTAATTCATTATAATGACAATTTGGTTGACCATACAAAATTAATTTGATTGTAGACATTGTCAATATGCAAATCTTTTTAGATATTAATAATTATTATCTCTATATTATCCTTGTTGATGTGTGTAATACCTACTTTATACTACTATATTCATAAAAACACATATAATAAAATAAAGGTACATTAATAAAAATAGTTGGGCCCAAAAGTTTTCTTTCATTTAATATACATATTCTTTACATAAAGTTAGTATCATTTACAAGAGTTCTCAAAAGTGTGGTGGACAGTGTAACTACTCTCCCTCGCCCGCTGACGTCATTCCGACTGCGTACTCACCTGGAACCTGCAAAAGCATAGAAACAACGGGGTGAGCACAACTAATGCTCAGTAAGTAAATTCTCTACTTGTCTATCCCCGTAACACTTTCTTGTAATTCTTTCCTTACACTATTCTTTTCTCATCTCTGTTCTCTTCCTGTTTCTGTTTCTCATATTCTTTGCTATACAACCCCTGTATGTCACGGCCTCTTCTTACCGGAGGCACGGTCGAGAACTCAACCCGCTTTTCGTGACTTTACTTTTTTTCTCTTTCTGTTCTTTCTATTCCTTTGTTTCTCATTCTTACTCATTGGAATGTCATGGCCTCTTCTGACCGGAGGCACGGCTGGGTGCTACCACTCTACGTGACTTCTACTCATTTCTCTACCGATCGGATTTGCTCATGCATGGATTCAGAACCCTTGGCCATGTGAGTGTACATTCTTTCTCTATATCTCTTGAATGTCATGGCCCTTTCTTACCGAGGGCACGACTGGAATCTCATGTTCCACTCTACGTGACGGTCACGGCCCCATCTTACCGGAGGCATGGCTGGGGATCACAAAGCACCCATTCTCGTGACTCTACTCATCACTCACGGGTTCCCCATCGCACAACTTACTCTATTCTTTTCTTTAGATCTTAAAGTAGCTTGTGCACAAGGTCTTTACTCTTTCTCTAGCTACTCATCATAATGTAGCTTAACTTTTAGAGTAATTCTCTACTCTTTCTCAATTCTTTCTCAAGCTGCTTCTCACTGCACAATTAATGCATATGGATGGTTCATGCTCATTAATGCACGGAGGAAATGCCAATATGCAATGTTGCAATAAGTAAGGTTTATAACTCATTCTCATGCTTCTCTTAGGCATTTCATCAAACAACTCATGCGCATATAAAAACTCTTCTCTAACTACAACTCTATTTCTCTTTTTTAACCATCCAAAAATGGGAATAAACTCCCTTCCATGGGTATAACCCCTATCATAGAAGAACACTCCCAAAGTATATACTTAGTCTCATTTAACTTCATCTCAACTCATAACACATCAACACTTCTTATAAAGAAAATATACCCAACTACACAATATGGATACTCATTCTCAACTTATTTTCTCAACAAGTAGACATATATCTCTACTCAATTTCTCAATAACATACATATAACATGCATACCTCATTTCTACTAAATCTCTACTCAAGAGAATTCTCAAATCTCAACTTGGGTTAGGATTTACTTACCTTATGATGATGTGATTCCACTAACACTTCTTTTTTCCTTTGGTAGAAGACTTTTCTCTACACCTTAAAACAATAACACATTAAGACCTCATCATCTTTATAGGTAAAATTAACATCTAGAGTAAGAAATCTTACCTTAGGATGACTTAAATCAATTCTCTACCAAGATCTAACTAAAAACCCTTCAAAATCCTTAAAAGCTTGAAGGAGAAATTGAGAGGAAATGGAGAATGAAAGAGGCGGTGGAAGAAGATGAATGAATGGGTTTCTAAAGTTAAACCCTTATTATCTCATATTTTCTCCACTCTTTCCACATTTACCCTTACTCTTTTTTAAGAGTTCCACTTTTGTCCTTTAAATTCTTTACAAATGCACCCCCATTTAAACTATTCTCCAAGCAATTTCCTTGCATTTCACTCCCCACTTTTCCTGCTAATTAGAGGTAGAATGGTCATTGTGCCCCAAAGGAAGAATTCTCTAGAAACTCATTAAATTTTTTGTTAGGCTCGTCGCCACGACGAAGACTATTTCTTCGCCCTGGGGAAACTTTTGAGAAACTACACCATGGGTTGCAATGCCTCATTGCCACGACGACGATTCTTCTTCGCCCCGGCGAAGACAGTAACCCCAAAATTCCACCAAGTCTCTACAATTTCAGGGCAACCACTTAACAAAACCAAAGCATCCATTCAAACAAGGGCCAACCAAACCATATTATCAATATTCCAAGTCAACAAGAGTAAAGTAAGAGACATTAGCTACGTACCTCGAGTGGGGTGTTACAATTCTCTCCCCCTTAAAGAATTTTGTCCCCGAAATTCACACAAACAACTCCGGGTAACGATTCTGCATATCCTGTTCTACCTCCCATGTGGCCTCTTCCACTTTGTGATTTCTCCAAAGGATTTTCACTAACGGAATACTCTTGTTGCGAACTTCTTTAATCCTTCGGTCTAAGATCTGAACTGGGCACTCTTCATACACCAAATTCTCTTCTAAGGCAATGTCCTCTAAACTTAGAATATGGGAGGGATCATTTACATACTTCCGAAGCATTGAGACATGGAAAAAATCATGCACCTTGTCCATATTAGTGGTAGTGCCAATCTTTAGGCCACCTTTCCCACTCGCTGCAATACTTCAAATGGACCTACGAATCTCGGTGCTAACTTCCCTTTGCTTCCGAAGTACATTACTCGCTCATAGGGGGAAACTCTTGGAAACACTTTGTCACCCACTCTGAACTCAACATCTTTCCTTTTCAAATCATATAACTTTTCTGTCTATCTTGGGCTTGCTTCATTCTGTTTCTAATTAACTTTACATCCTCGATCATCTTCTAAGTTATTTCTGGCCCAAGAGCGGTACTCAACTCATCTTTTTCACCTATCTCATCCCAATGCAGTGGAGACCTACATCGTCTACCATATAAGACCTCGTAAGGCACCATTTTAATTGTAGCCTGGTAACTGTTATTGTAGGCAAACTCCACTAAGGGTAACATCTCATGCCAGGATACTTTATAGTCCCTACAGCAAGCTCTCAACATATCTTCAAGCACCTGATTCATTCTCTCTGTTTGCCCATCTGTTTCAGGATGATAGGCGGTGCTAAATGCTAAATGAGTACCTAAATTCTTCTGTAAACTCATCCAGTAAACTAAGACAAACTTGGAGTCTCTATCTGACACTATTGTCTTCGGCACTCCATGCAATCTGACTATCTCCTTAATATAAACCTGAGCCAGTTGATCCGTGGTAGTTCTTTCCTTTACTGGAAGAAAATGGGCTGATTTAGATAGTCAGTCCACAATCACCCATATAGCATTAGATCCTTTCTGTACTCTAGGGAGACCTGTGATAAAATCCATCAAAATGCTCTCCCATTTCCATTCTGGAATACTAAGCGGCTGAAGCAACCCTGATGGCCTTTGATGTTCCGCTTTCACCTGTTGGCATACCAAGCACTTAGCTACAAATTCTGCAATGTCTTTCTTCAAACCTGGCCACCAGTAGCCTTTCTTTATATCTTGATTCATCTTGGTTGCTCCAAGATGAGCAGTGCATGGGGTGTCATGAGCCTCCGTAAGAATTTTCTTCCTCAACTCATCAATCGGAGGAATGCACAACCTATCTCTGAAATAGAGCACACCATCCTTTAAATACAACTCTGATGTCTTGCCCTCGTACACTTGCTGAACTATTCTCTGACACCACTCATCAGCCACTTGCTTTTCTTTAACTTCTTCCAGTAAGATAGACTGAACTTCTAATCTAGCAATCTGTCCCGAAATTACTTTAATCTGCTCTCAACAACTCTGCTAATAACTCTTTCTGTCTAGTGAGCCGGGACAAATAAGCTTTTCTACTCAAGGCATTGGCTACTACATTGGCTTTCCCCAGTTGATACTTGATCTCACACTCATAATCTTTAACCAGCTCCAACCATCTCCTCTGTCTCATATTCACCTCCTTTTGAGTGAAGAAGTACTTTAAACTCTTATGATCGGTCTAGATATTACTCTTGGCACGATAAAGGTAATGCCTTCAAATCTTTAAAGCAAAGACCACCGCTGCCAACTCTAAATCATGCGTAGGGTATCTCGTCTCATACTCTTTTAATTGTCGAGAGGCATATGCTATCACCCTACCTAACTGCATTAGCACAGCGCCAAGTCCTTGCAAAGAGGCATCTGTATAAATGTCATAGTCTACACCTTCTTGTGGCAACACTAATACGGGAGCTGTTGTTAATCTCTTCTTCAACTCTTGGAAACTCTCATCACATGCTTCTGACCATGTAAAAGGAGTTCTCTGCTTGGTAAGAGCTATCAACGGTTTAGCCAATTGGGCGAACCCTACTACAAATCGTCGGTAGTAACCTGCTAGACCAAAGAAACTTCTGATCTCTTTTACTGTCTTCGGACTCTGCCATTCAAGGATTGCCTTTACTTTACTCGGATCTACCGAAATCCCTTCCTTAGACACAGTATGGCCCAAAAACAATACTTGATCAAGCCAAAATTCACATTTGGAAAACTTAGCATACAACTTCCTTTCCCTTAATCATTGCAACACTAATCTCAAGTGTTCCTCATGCTCTTCTCTCGACTTAGAGTAAACCAGGATATCATCTATGAAAACCACTATGAATTGATCCAAACAATCATGGGATACCCGGTTCATCAAGTCCATAAAAACTGCTGGGGCATTAGTCAAGCCAAAAGGCATCACTACAAATTCATAATGCCCATACCTTGTACGGAAAGCCGTCTTTGCTACATCTTGCTTGGCCACCCTTACTTGATGGTACCCTGACCTTAAATCAATTTTGGAGAACACTCCTGCTCCTTTTAACTAATCAAACAGATCATCAATACGAGGTAACGGGTACTTATTCTTCACGGTTACTTTATTAAACTCTCTATAGTCTATACACATCCGTAGTGACCCACCTTTCTTCTTCACAAACAGGATTGGAGCTCCCCAAAGAGAATGACTCGGTCGGATAAAGCCTTTATCTAAAAGCTCTTGGAGTTGCTTCTTTAATTCCTGAAGCTCTGCTGGGGCCATCCGATAAGGGGCTTTAGATATTGGTGCTATTCCTGGTGCTAGTTCAATACTAAACTCAACCTCCCTTTCTGGGGACAAACTCGGTAACTCTTCCGGAAACACATCTAAAAACTCTCGAACTACTGGCACCCTCTGAATCTCTGACGAGGAATATCACCACTCTGCACGACATGTGCAATATACCCTGAACACCCCTTTCTTAACATCTTTCTAGCTTTCATGCTACTAGTCAACATGCTTAACTAATGGCCTTCTCCAGAGCTAAACTTGTCTCCATTATCGAGATTAAATCTCGCTTTCTTCTTCCAACAATCAATCTCTACTCCATTCCTCTCTAGGAAATCCATGCCCAATATCACATCAAAATCGAGCATATCAAACACTATTAAATCCACTCTAACTCGCGTCCATGGATCACTACGAACTCTCCTGACAATATCTCCTGGGTCACCACGCTAACCCCATCAGGTAACTCTATCTTAATGGGTTGATTCACTCTACTAGGTTTCAAACCTAACCTCTCTATCATCCCATAAGATATAAAAGAATGCGTGGCTCTAGAATCAATTAAAGCATATAAAGGAACTGCATGAAATAATAACTTACCAGTGACATCATGGAACTGGCCTCTACTTCACCTTGTGCCACGGTAAACACTCTGGCACTAGTACCTCTAGAACTCTGGACTGCTAATGGGAGAGGAGCTTTACAATCCCTCCTCAAGTGCCTTGGCTGCCGGCACCGATAACACATGTTCTGATCTCTTAAACACTCTCTTGAGTGGTTCTTTCCACATTTAGGGCAAAGGGGAAACCCTTCTGTCCGATGTTGTTTACTCCTCCAATCTCTTCTATTCTGTCTAGGCTGAAACTTCTTTTTATTATTCTTCATTTCTTTACTTTTCCCGCTCTCAACTTTTTCTCTCTGTGGGGCAGAAGGTGGCTCACTCGATCCTTCTACTGAAGGACCTACAGGGGTGATCTTGTTCTCAAATATCTCTGCCCTCATTGCCTGCCTCAAGGCCTCACTATAGGTTTGCGGGGGATCGACACCCGTCATTATGTCCCGAGCTATCTCTGGTTTCAACCCATGAACAAATTTATCTCTCCTCAATACCGGAGTGCTAACAATTCCTGGCGCAAATCTAGCAATGGCATTAAATCTCACTGAATACTCTTTAACTGTATTGGACCCTAGCTGCAAACTAATAAACTCTTGGACCTTCTCATGAACTCGGTCCTCTGTTCTATACTCAGCCTTAAACTCTCACCTAAATTCTTCCCAAGTCATTACTGAAACATCATGAGTATCTTCTACTAGTTCCCACCAAATTCGGGCATCACCCCGAAATAGAAAACTCGCATACCGGATCTTCTCCTGGTCTGTCATAGGGAATAAACCTGTGGTACGCTCTACGGATCTAAACCACTCTTCTGCTATAACTTGCTGTACAATCCCTCGAATTCTAGCTTCATCCAAGGGAAGAGGCATAGATTCTGGTGGGTTAGAAGGTTCTCCCTCATTCATCACACTTTTACCACAGTTTCGGGTACTACGCCTCATCTACAAAACAACCACACTTGATCAATTTGAGAAACACTCATAGTAAAGAAAGAATTAACTTACACAGTCGGCTATCGGATGCCGTAGCGATGAGAATAGTACACTGTCAAATCCCAAAATCTCTGCTCTGATACCAAAAATGTAATACCTGCTTTATACTACTATATTCATAAAAACACATATAATAAAATAAAGGTACATTAATAAAAATAGTTGGGCCCAAAATTTTTCTTTCATTTAATATACATATTCTTTACATAAAGTTAGTATCATTTACAAGAGTTCTCAAAAGTGTGGTGGACAGTGTAACTACTCTCTCTCGCCCGCTGACGTCCATCCGACTGCGTACTCACTTGGAACCTGTAAAAGCATAGAAACAACGGGATGAGCACAACTAATGCTCAGTAAGTAAATCCTCTACTTGTCTATCCCTGTAACACTTTCTCTTAATTCTTTCCTTACACTATTCTTTTCTCATCTCTGTTCTCTTTTTGTTTTTGTTTCTCATATTCTTTGCTATACACCCCCTGTATGTCACAGACTCATCTTACCGGAGGCACGGCTAAGAACTCAACCCACTTTTCGTGACTTTACTCTTTTTCTCTTTCTGTTCTTTCTATTCCTTTGTTTCTCATTCTTACTCATTGGAATGTCACGGCCTCTTCTGACCGGAGGCACGGCTGGGTGCTACCACTCTACGTGACTTCTACTCATTTCTCTACCGATCGGATTTGCTCATGCATGGATTCAGAACCCTTGGCCATGTGAGTGTACATTCTTTCTCTATATCTCTTGAATGTCACGGCCCTTTCTTACCGAGGGCACGGCTAGAATCTCATGTTCCACTCTACGTGACGGTCACGACCTGGCGTGCTGTCGTAGGCACCCAGAATTAAAACCTAAAAATACACGTAGTAGTGTAAGTCGGTCGATCCCACTAAGAGTGTCTAGCTGAATTTCTTTGTTATGTGAACAAGGTCGGGGGTTCTTTTGTAAAAAACGTAAAACGCTTTCCAGAAAAGAAAACAACTCAAATCGAAATCAATTAAAATGACGGAACTTGGTCTCCGTCAACATCCACCATCGGAATCTCACAACTGATCATTGATGCAAAAATAATCAATTCATATATTGAATATTCATCGTTGGAACCATTTTCCTATCTCTCCTTAATTGTAATTAATCAGGAAACAAGCGATCCTAATTAATCTTACCCCTAAACAACCCTAGACAAGCGCTCAAGATTTAATCTAGTGGCAGCCTTAAGAATTAGAGAGATCAATGAAGCTAAACAACACAAACACAAGCGGTTGTATTTAATTTAGTTGAATGTTCTTCGTAAGGTTATTAATTCGACGCAGAAATTACTAACCCTAATTGCTTCGCAAGTTGGAGGGATCAAACAATTACGGATTTGATATCTAACTTAGCAAGAGATTGCGACAATTAATAAACTAGTAGGCCTCCCTAGTAATTAAACGAAACAATCATAAAATTAAGCATAGAAAAACATCCAATACTCAAACACGAAAATTGAACACAAAGAAAAATATATTAGATCTCACAGCTTTATCGATTCCGAGGCTTCCGTTTACTTCGACCAAGTTATCAAAATCAGCCTCTCATGGCCATCACCGAATTACAGAGGAAAGTTCAGAGAGACCGAGAGAGGCGTCTGTCCCACAAAAACTAATCTGATCTCCCTAATCAAAAATCTAATTCAAGTGTTTGAATCCAACTCAATCTCCTAAAATCAATTATCCTAATCTGATTCTAATTAATTGAAAATACAATAAAGTCTTAAAAATAAAAATAGGAAAGTGATGTGTCCAGCTGTAACTCGTGTGCCACATGTCTTCAAATCTTCCAATAATAAACGCCTCTTGGACTTGCATTACAAGGCGAATGTTCCAGAACATCGGCAGTGCAGATGCGTCAACTTCAAGCCCAATTACAACCTTGATGCAGCAATTATCTCTCCAAACTCAAAAGATAAAAGTTGTAGATATATTTCTTAGCGTTCTATAGCATTTTTAATCATCTCAATCGGAGCTCAGATGAGAGAGTTATGCCCAAAATACGAAACAACGTCAAAACTGTCCGAATTCACTTAATTAGTTCCGTTTTGCAATTAACGCTCCCATTTGCTTCCTAAGTCAAAATAGAATAAAAATCAGTACATTTTAGGCAGAAAATAGGTATAAAAGACTAGGCATTAAGGGGGGTAAATATGGCATTTTGCATTCTCATCACGACCCCATCTTACCGGAGGCATGGCTGGGGATCATAAAGCACCCACTCTCGTGACTCTACTCATCACTCACGGGTTCCCCATCGCACAACTTACTCTATTCTTTTCTTTAGATCTCAGAGTAGCTTGTGCACAAGGTCTCTACTCTTTCTCTAGCTACTCATAATAATGTAGCTTAACTTTTAGAGTAATTCTCTACTCTTTCTCAATTCTTTCTCAAGCTGCTTCTCACTGCACAATTAATGCATATGGATGGTTCATGCTCATTAATGCATGGAGGAAATGCCAATATGCAATGTTGCAATAAGTAAGGTTTATAACTCATTCTCATGCTTCTCTTAGGCATTTCATCAAACAACTCATGTGCATATAAAAACTCTTCTCTAACTACAACTCTATTTCTCTTTTTTAACCATCCAAAAATGGGAATAAACTCCCTTCCATGGGCATAACCCCTATCATAGAAGAACACTCCCAAAATATATACTCAATCTCATTTAACTTCATCTCAACTCATAACACATCAACACTTCTTATAAAGAAAATATACCCAACTACACAATATGGATACTCATTCTCAACTTATTTTCTCAACACGTAGAAATATATCTCTACTCAATTTCTCAATAACGTACATATAACATGCATACCTCATTTCTACTAAATCTCTACTCAAGAGAATTCTCAAATCTCAACTTGGGTTAGGATTTACTTACCTTATGATGATGTGATTCCACTAACACTTCTCTTTTCCTTTGGTAGAAGACTTTTCTCTACACCTTAAAACAATAACACATTAAGACCTCATCATCTTTATAGGTAAAATTCACATCTAGAGTAAGAAATCTTACCTTAGGATGACTTAAATCAATTCTCTACCAAGATCTAACTAAAAACCCTTCAAAATCCTTAAAAGCTTGAAGGAGAAATTGAGAGGAAATGGAGAATGAAAGAGGCGGTGGAAGAAGATGAATGAATGGGTTTCTAAAGTTAAACCCTTATTATCTCATATTTTCTCCACTCTTTCCCCTTTTACCCTTACTCTTTTTTAAGAGTTCCACTTTTATCCTTTAAATTCTTTACAAATGCACCCCCATTTAAACTATTCTCCAAGCAATTTCCTTGCATTTCACTCCCCACTTTTCCTGCTAATTAGGGGTAGAATGGTCATTGTGCCCCAAAGGAAGAATTCTCTAGAAACTCATTAAATTTTTTGTTAGGCTCGTCACCGCGGCGAAGACTATTTCTTCGCCCCCACGAAACTTCACAACTTACACCATGGGTTGTAGGGCCTCATCGCCGTAGCGACGATTCTTCTTTTCCCCGTCGAAGACAGTAACCCCAAAATTCCACCAAGTCTCCACAATTTCAGGGCAACCACTCAACAAAACCAAAGCATCCATTCAAACAAGGGCCAACCAAACCATATTATCAATATTCCAAGTCAACCTAGTCTCTACGTACCTCAAGTGGGGTGTTACAATGTGTACTGCGGTGAAGTATCTAAGACGGGGAAGACCACCACACCAATTGTGCTCCAAGTTTAACTTATTACTGTTATTTTACCTGCTGAATTTTTTCCCAATACTTCAAGTGATTGGTATACATACACCAAAGTACTTGGGATTTTTTTAAAGCAAATTTTACAAGTCATGAGAAGGAATTACAGAAGTCGTGGAGATTGAAATGCAGCTTTGTCTCTATTTATGTTAGTAATAGAATTCTTTTTTATGGTTCTTAAATTAATAAAAGAAAATAACATAAAGGAATTTCGTCTTTGCAGGTTAATGGTGCTGACTTAGCTGAAATTGCAGGTGGGGAGGTTGCAATAACGAACCTACATTCATGCAATGGTCCTGAGTTTGTTTTATAGCTTAACTTTTCCCTTAAACTTGGTTGTTCTACAGCCAAAAGTCCTGGTAGCAATTGCGGTTCTTTTGTCATGATTTTCAATGGCATATCATTGTCATCAAAATGCAATCTTTGGTAGATTTTAATATCTTAAGAATTGGTATTTGTTAGGTTCATGGACATCTCAAGAAGCAAATGCAAGCTTAAAATATGTTTATTTTTCAGTTACGAAGGTATGTGCCATACAGAGCATAACTTTTATCTGCATGCTAGATAAATTCTGAAATTGTTTAATACAGGGGGGAGAGAGCATTGAAATGATTATAAGAAGTTAAGTTCTAAAGGATGTGGAGTGCCTGAAAACTATGAAACTTTCAGTTGTGTTGCTATCCGTCATCTTGGTTGTCTTCTTCCAGATGCTCGCTAGGTAAGTTCTAAATCCTATGAATTCAAAAGAATGGTTTTAATCACATAATGACTCACCTCAAATTCAACCCTATGTGGACATACATCCACAATTTGGTCAATGTTTAGGAGAAGCTAGAGTTCCTTGGTTTTTGTTATAAAAAGTTTAATTTGCTAAGTAAGAGCCCATTTAGGATTTAAAAGTGCACCTACACTTGCATGTGGATCAAACATTAGCAGAACCAATTATAACATTAGACATGATTATTAGGATAGGAGGACTCAAACACAAGAGTACTTGTTCAACTTGGTTCTGATTCTTGTTTATTTACAACTTTGCATAAAAATTTAAACTTATAGGTAAGAGTTGTACTATAGTCTTAAAGCTCTACTGCGTCCAACCACATGCACTTATGTTTGGACCAACATAAGTACAAATACAATCATAATCATAAGCACGACTAATCATAATTAAAATATTAGGAGGATCCAAAGACAAGATCATTTTAACTTCACTCTAATGCCATTTAAGTTATCGTGTGACCTTAAAGCTTATGTAAAGGTCCTATCTAATGCCTAAGTTACAACGTGACCTAAAAGCTTATGTAAGGGTCCAATAATATTTTTCAAGCTCTACATCTAACCATATTACAACATAATAGTATATAAGTTGTAAATTTAAGTAGTGAAATTTTGCAAGCTTTTACTAATGCTTTCATTTCTTTATATATCTAGTCATGCTTGGATAAAATTGTGTATGTATCATCTGCCACTTAATATAAATTCCCAAGGTAATTTTTCACGTTTCTGATTTACACCCCACATGGCTTCCTTTTATGGATTTGAGGCAGAAAAAGGGAGATAAGAATCACCTACTGAAGAGCTTTCCTCTCATATAAGACATGTATTACAAAATCTGTTTGGTTGTAGATATTGATGCTGGTTTTAATCCGACACCTTCTAATGTAAGGAATGTAGTGAAATTTCCATGTGTTTGTACCATCTCATGCTGCAACCTGTCTTTTTTCCAGTGTTGTTTGACTGTGAGTTGCTAAGGTCTCATTACCAAAGTTATTTTATATATTGGGGCAAATTAGTGTATCTTTAAAAACTAATGTATAATTATCTTTCTAAATATTAACTTGGAAAAAAAACATTTCTTAGTACTAATTGTTTCTACTCAAGATATGCCTACAATGTTCAATTCTCTTTCACCAAGATTTTCAAAGATGGTTACAGACATTGCAACTAAACTAAAATAATTCTAAATTCAATTTGTGGATGCGGTGAAGTAATTGTATAATATTTTTGTGCTTGATTTTATTTTTTTATTTTTTGTCAAATGATGATGATTTAACAGACTGATTTAGCACACCAGAATCTGTTTATTACTTGCAAGGAAGACAAAGGTAATTCTTATTTGCAAGTTGTAAATATAGGGCTAGTTTTAATAAGTTTATTTGAATTTTTACACTATCTTCCCAATGGTATAATTTCCAAATTTGCAGATATCAATGTTAAAATTTATTTAGCTGGAAAACTATTAACTCCTTTGCAACTAGAAAAGGAATATCAAGACTGGCTTCTACAGATGCATGATCATTATGATGAAGAAAATAACTTTGGAGTAGATCAATCAATTTTTATCATTAGCCCCAAAAACAAAAAGTCACTGGGCATTTCATCTGATGGTAGGCTTTGATTGATAAGGAATTTAACTTACATAACGTTATTTTCCATTTTGCATAGTTTGCTTTTCATATACTTTGTTCAATTCCTTGGGTCTCTTTTTTATTCTTTTGTTGCTGATTTGTTTGTTTACCTACTGTTTCTATCTGATGACATATCAAATATATATTATTCAACTATAGTTGCAAGGGTGCACCAAGTACTAAAGAGGAAGGGTTTAACTTGGAAAATAGGTCAAAGAGTTAAGGTTTTCAAGGGAGCATGTGCTAGAGTTTATAAGAACAATATCTATGCAACAATAGAATATTTTTTAATTGAAGGTCTTCAAGGGGATGTTGCTGGTAGGCAATGGTTTTAAGACTCTTAGACTTATAGAACATGACTATTAGTTTGCTTTTTATCATTTCGTAATAGAACAAAAGTATTATTGACATGTTTATGTAATTTAATCTTCTTGCAAATTTGATAAATTTCACCCTCCCTTTTGTACATTTCTAATAGGTGATGATTGTATCATATGCAGGTACGCTATCTTGCACATTTGTGGCTCTAAAAGTTCTATTTTTAGTGTATAAATATAATCCTTCTATTTTTTGTTTCATAAACATGTGATGTCTAATATATTTTATGGTCTGAAAGGCCAATAGGTCTCATAGATAAGGAAGGATGTGTCCTCGTGGAGAACAGTGGGACTGTCAGCTTGGATATTTTTGGCTCCTTATCATCACCTATTGGCATAATTGATTTTGGGAAGGTTTTCCATCTAGTTTCAATTTTCTCTTTATTGCTGCGTGCATTTCTATTTCTTTGATATTTGCAAATTTTACTTGAGAGTAGGTATTTATTAATTTTTTTGTCATTGGCATTAGTGTGTATTTATTGACAATATTGATTGGCAATTGCAACTAGAGAAGCAACATCAGAAAACTCCTGCTTTGATTGACTTGTTGCACGTAACACAATGTCAAAACTTAGTTGATGGGGTTTGTATTCATCAAACTTCTCTTATTTTGGTTTATCAAGGATGAGAACAATGATTAAGTTTGTAACATCTACTGAAAACTATTACAATGCATGCATAATAACAATAGGAAGTTGGGCCCAAAGTTTTCTTTTCATTTCAATTCACATGTCTTTTATACACAAAGATTACTGTTTACAAAAATGCATTTTAAAAGACAAAACAGGGGAACAGTAGCTATTCCTCTTCGCTTGCCGACGCCCCTCCGACCGCATCATCACCTAGAACCTGCATCCACAAAGGAAAATAACGGGGTGAGCACAAAATAATGCTCAGTAAGTAAAACTCTCTATCTGTCTGTCCCCGTATGAATAACTCTTAATTCTTTCCTTATACTATTTCTGATTCTATTTCTGTTTCTAATAACATCATGGCCTCATCTTACCGGAGGTACGGCCGGATGGCGTCTCACACAAAGACCATCTCACTCTATGGCTATCGGGTGGAATTCACACAGTACCAACCCGTTCTTAGTGACTACCGAGTAGGATCACAAAGCACCAACTCGGTTCCTCCTAACTATCGGGTGGAGATCACCTAGCACCTACCCGTTCCTGATGGATTTTGGGTAACGATCACCAAGCATTTACCCGTCTCTAGTCACTATCGGGTGATGGTCACAAAGCATCCACCCGCTTCTACTAGCCGTTGGATGATGATCACAAAGCATCAACCCACTTATCTAATAATTAGTCGGATAGTGGTCACAAAGCATCTACCCATTTCTATTACTCATTGGGTGACGATCACTAAGCATCAACCCATCTCTAAGGGCCATTCGGATGATGATCACAAAGCATCACTCCGATTCCCATAACGGTCGGGTGATGATCACAAAGCATCATCCCAACTACACTACTCTTCTAACTCATTCCATTGTAGCATTTTTCAATGCTCTCTACCCTTAGAGTAATTGTACCCACTAAGCTCTCTACTCATAGAGTAATTGCATACACAATTTTCCTACACTTTCTTAGGTCACTTTTCCATGTACAATTAGTGCCTATGGATGGTTCAACATCACCAATGCACTTATGAGATGCCAACATGCAATGTTGCAAGAATTAAGGTTCATTACCCACACTCAAACCTCTATTAGGCATTTCATCAAACAACTCATGTGCATTATAAAACTCTATCATAGCCATGAATCTAAAACTTTTCCTAACCATCCAAAATGGGGAAAGACCCCTTCACAAAGCCATAAAAACCTGTCAAACAACACACTTCCAAAAAGGGTTCCATAACACCCCTTCAATTCCATCTCAACTACCTTGCCAACCCAACAACCCATTTCTCACATTTGCAATATGTAAGCATTCTTAGGGTATAGAAATCTCTATCAAAACCTCTATACATGGCATATTACATGCACATCACATACATATATCATGTCTATCAAAACCCTAATTAAGAAATTTCATAAATCTCAACTTGGGTTGGGTTTTACTTACCTTGTTATGGAAAGACTTCACCAACTCTTCCTTTCACTTGTTTAGCTTGACTTTTCCTCTAATCTTAACCAAAAGAATGAAAACCCTCAAACTTCAATATGGGATAAAACTCCCAAATCACACAACTTAAGAAGAAATCCTTACCTTAGGAAGCCTTAGGTTGCTTTTCTACCCCAAATCACTTCAAAAATCCCTTGGAAATCCTTGATCAAAAGAAAAGAGAAGTTGAGAGGAGTAAAGATGGAGAGTTGCGTTTGAGAAGAAGAAATGAGGGGTTTGTTAATTCTAATTCCTTTTAATGAAATATAAACACAATCATTCCCATTTTGCCCTTACTCTTCTTTGGAAATTCCATCCATATCCTTTGATTCATTACAAACTCATCCCCATATCAGCATATTCTCCATGAAAAATCCTTACAATTCACTCCCCACTTTTCCTGCTAATTAGGGGTAGAATGGTCAAATTGCCCTTAGGGAAGAAAATATCTAAAACTTAACCAACAATTTAATCGGTCTGCCGCGCGAAGAAACTCTGCCGCAGCGCCCTGCAGAGTTTCCCCATGGTTTCAACACATCTTCGCCCCGGCGAAGCTTGGTACACTAAAATTCTTCTATTTTCAACCAATTTCAGGGCAAACATTCAATCGAACAATATTACCAAAACCAATTTCAAATAAAAGCGGAAGAGGAAACAATAACAACATACCTCAGGTGGGGCGTTACAAAGTTATCTAGAAATTCATAAATATAGAATGTCACATCTTGTATATATGTAAACATATTATCCCTTTTCTTTTGGCACTTAGCTTGAGGAACAAAAATTCAATCCCTTTCTTTACTCTTCCGTCAAGATATTTAATCACAACTAATTAGTTTCTGTTTCAGGCATTACCTTTCAGTGCTAAAGATGGAGAAGTTCCTCCTAGAGAAATTGTGGTTGTTGTTCGGCTTGCCAATGCTATTTCTTTGTGCTTCAAAGAAGTTGGACCAAAAGCACATTGTTAAGAATAATTTAGAGATGATCATGGAAGTCGGATTCATAGGTGAAAGGAAGAATCTTCAAAAGGGTATCAACATATACGCAGTTGGAGTACCACCAACTTCTATGAACATGTATCAAGGTTTATATATATTTTAATTTGGGTGCAAGTTACCAAACTTCTTTCAGAATGCTGGGATGTATAGGTTTTCATTTCACCTTGTAAGTGATACAAAAGATTCTTAGCTCTTTTAGTTCGTTACAATATAATATGATATCGTTTCTTGTGTTTTATGATTATATAACCTGATATGATGAAATTTTGTGCTTTAGCCTCAGTCAAGCTGTAAGATTTGTGAGAGATAGGTGGTAGTTAAGGGATCTTCTAAGGTTGGAAATTGGAGACTGTTGAGTTGTAAACAGAGCCCAGAGTTTTGTGTTAGGTAAGAAAACTTTTAACGAATCAGCTTATTAATTTTTCTGTTCATGAAACTCACAATAAAATTCTTTCCATCTTTTGGTTGAGATAGCTCATTCATACAAAATTTTGAAGAAACTTCAGGTAACATTATTCTTCACTAGTCTTAAGCCTAGAGTACAAAATAAGGGATGATAAGTAGCCCAAGTAAGTTATTACAAGATGCTTCCTGTATTGCATAAGAATGAATTGCACAATTTCCCATCCTAGGTGTATTGTAGACAGACGAAAATCAATTTTATTGGCTCATTCCTGGAATTAAGTATGATACTCTTTATCATCCACTCAATCTCAATACACTCTCTAAACAGGATTAATGACTAGAAAATCATCGTCTTTGCATCTTTTAACCTGCATTACGCATGGCGAGACTTTATAGCTTAATTATTATCATTGGGCCTAAACCTATAAGCTTAAACTTTTGGTTTAAGTAGTTACCTAATAATTCTATTTACCTTTCACATCAATTATCGTGCATATTTTTATGCTTCTTAGGGAGTTTCTTCCTCCTATTATTTTTCCCTTAACTAGCATTTCTAATTAGACTTCATAACCTTTTATATTCCCCCTTTTCTCATAAAATGAACACTTTCCACACAGTTGGTTCATGCTTTCCACCTTTATCCATTGTGTGCTATGACATCTATGATAATTGGATTCCATTTGCATTTGTTACGAGGGTGATAGTCAAACTTAATACTAGCAAGAGTGTGAATATACATGTAGACAAGTTCAAGATAGACATTTCAGCTGATAAATTGATTCTTAATATTGAGGTATGAGTTCACACATGAATATCTTTTATGTGCCCTTTTAAAGAAGTACCTCTTATTTAAATAGTGTTAATATGTTTTTGGTGTGCATTAGCTCCTTTTTTAAGTTATCCTATTTCTACAGGATATTCTGATTGAAAGCTATGAGTTGGACAAGATCCAACCACATTATGAAGCTACCTTGGTGATATCTCCACAAGATGAATTGGCATTAGTTTCAATTCCATGTCAAGGTATTCCAGTGATTTTAACATATTTGCATCTAGAACCTGTTTTAATCTTTTTTCTAACATCATCTTGCCATTGTACTCATATGTAATATGATTTATATATATGTATTAGTTATTCCTAGATCTTTAAAGTATGTCACTATCCAATCACCAAATTTTGGGAACAATTTGCTTCCAGGTTCTATGATTAAGCAGCTTAAATTTGAGGTATTTTGGGGATATTATAATTTTCATGGCTAGACTTATTTTGGAAAATTTGTAATGTCTTACGATAGTAATTAAGTACATTGTAGATTAATGAAGCAAACTGGAGTGGTTGACAAATCATTAGTCTCAAAGATTAATCTTATAAAGGAGGGGCTTAGTTGAACTTAGTTTAAAGTTAATTCTTATATATTGACATCGTATATATTATACTAGGAACACAATTGATTATACAGATGATTATATGTTATTTGACAACCTAAGCTTATCAACTGCATTAATGGGGTAGATTCCTTAATGCTGCATATGTTATTTCACAATGTATATTCATTTAACCCGTGGTACTTAGTGTATACCTTTAATCTTTAATTTGAGTGCTGAAACATGATATTATTAATTTCCTTTTAGCATAATTACATATTTAGAACACTTTTACGGAATATTGAGGTACTTCATCATAACATTTAAAGAAATATTTTTTTGGCTCAACCTGCAACAATCAAACAAATGTATTATCTACGTTAGATAATATGAAACTTGTATATATTTTGAGAGTGGTTTAAGGCATACTTGCTAACCTATTTAACCATTCATTTCTTCTAGATGTTTGATACTTGTAGTAATCACATCAACAAAGGTTTGGAAGTTGAATTGAACGTGGATGGATTTTGATTTGAAGACCAATTGGGCATAAAGCGTAAGGTCAAAATAATCCCTATATTAGGATTGTGTTTTTGACAGATAATTCATTCATCTCCTACACATTGGTTGTTTAATGACTGCTAATACAGTATGTCCCAACTCCCACTTTCCATTCACATTAGTGCATTTGAGACTGTATTGTGGGCTGACTAAGTTCCTAATGCGTTTGTAACTTGGCCAAGCACTGGGCCATGTAATATTAAAAAGTTTTAATCTTGTGCAATATAATGTAACAAAGACACCTTAAAGGCCCATCTGAAAGTATGTATGTCTAAATTAGTAATGTTCAAAAGTTCAAAGAGTTAATCAAATTCATGTTGCCTTATACGACAATATGATGTGCATCAGCCTGTTCTTATTATTTATCTGACATCTTATACATGATAAGCTAATACTATAATTGTGCTTTGAGGTTCTACTGCATTTGGAGTTTACCCTTTTTGTCTGTTACATGATCTGAATGTCCTGAAAAAGTTTGTAAACATAGGTGGACGATTATGGATGTGTTGACCTTAGTGGCCTTTTGAAAGTAACAGGTGGTTATGGAAAAAGTGGTATGATCTTAGTGACCTTAAATATTATTTTGGGGAAAATAAATTGGTTTATTCACTTGTAACATTCCTATCTCCCCTCAATATCTGATTTTATTATGTTTGATTTGTTAATTTTTCTTGCATTAAATTTATGATCAGTGCTTTTATGATGTAGGGATTGTCAAATAGGAGGACAGGTGCAACTAGTATAAATGCAGAAGGCTCACGCTCATATAGTGTTTTCACTTGTGTTGTTGAATCTTGATGCAAGGTAATAACTGCTGAAATTTAAAAATTAGTAGTTTTTCTTTAAATTATGAGTTACGATTGCATACAGTGTTTCCTTAAAGGCATATTAATCTGTGTCTATCTATTAGAATACTCTTTACTAGCTAAACAATCTGATATTCTGTGTAGTTTTGCTCGTTATATCTGCTTCATTAACTTTGACGTAAGAGTAGAATCTATTGACATGCAACAACAACAGAGTACTTGAATATCTTTGTTTTTTTCATGAGTTTTGTTTCATTTCATTGTGATCGATGTTTTCTGAGTTAAACTCTTGTGTCTTTTAGAGCAAGGCAGATGGTATAAGCGTTTAAAACAAGTAGAATAAATCTTGTTGATCTAGGTCGGGTCGAAAGACGTTAGTTACTGCCGTCGGGAACACTTGAAAGAAGCCGGAAATATTAATCATTCTCTCTCACATTGGCATCAGAATACCTTCCTGAAAACTAGTATAATGCATGCAATTAACAATGGAAAATTGGGCCCAAAAATTTCTTTTCATTACAATTCACATGTCTTTTATACACAAAAGTTACTGTTTACAAAAGTGCATTTCAAAAGACAAAATAGGGGAACAATAGAGCTATTGCTCGCGCGCCGACGCCCCACCAACCGCAACATCACCTAGAACCTGCATCCACAAAGGAAAATAACGGGGTGAGCACAAATAATGCCTCGAAGTAAAACTCTAATCTGTCGTGTGTGACTCTCAATTCTTTCCTTTTCTAATCACTTCTCTGTTTCTAATAACATCATGGCCTCATCTTACGGGAGGTACGGCCGTATGGCGTTCACACAAAGACCATTTCACTCTCTATGGCTATCGGGTGGAATTCACACACACCAACCCGTTCTTAGTGACTACCGAGTGAGGATCACAAAGCACCAACTCGGTTCCTCCTAACTATCGGGTGGAGATCACCTAGCATCTACCCGCTCCTCATGAATTTTGGGTAATGATCACCAAGCATTTACCCATCTCTAGTCACTATCGGGTGATGATCACAAAGCATCACCCCGCTTCTACTAGCCATTGGATGATGATCACAAAGCATCAACCTACATATCTTCTTAACTAATCGGGTAGTGGTCACAAAGCATCTACCCCTTTTTTTTATTACTCATTGGGTGACGATCACAAAGCATCGACCCATCTCTCTAAGGCTATTCGGATGATGATCACAAAGCATCCATCCGATTCCCATAATGGTCGGGTGATGATCACAAGGCATCATCCCAACTATACTACTCTTCTAACTCATTCTATTGTAGCATTTTTTCAATGCTCTCTACCCTTAGAGTAATTTTACCCACTAAGCTCTACTCATAGGGTATTTCTATACACAAAGTTTTCTACTCTTTCTTAGGTCACTTTTCAATGCATATAAAAATGCACATGGATGATCCATCTCTACTAATGCACTTGTGAAATGCCAACATGCAATGTTGCAAGAATTAAGGTTCATTACTACCACTCAACCTCTATTAGGCATTTCATCAAACAACTCATGTGCACTATAAAACTATCTCATAGTCATGAATCTAAAACTTTTCCTAACCATCCAAAATGGGGAAAAACCCCTTCACAAAGCCATAATAACCTGCCATAGAAAACACTTCCAAAAAGGGTTCCATAATACCCCTTAAATTCTATCTCAACTACCTTGCCAAACCAACACCCATTTCTCAAATTTGCAAGGTAAGAACATTCACAAAGCATAGAAATTTCCATTCAATACTCCATACAAGGCATATTACATGCACATCACATACATACATCATTTCTATCAAAACCCTAATCAAGAAATTTCATGAATCTCAACTTGGGTTGGGTTTTACTTACTTGCTATGGAGAGACTTCACCAATCTTCTTTCCACTTGTTTCTCTTGGCTATTCTCTCTACTCTTAACCAAAAGAATGAAAACTCTCAAAAACCAAAAAATGAACTAAAATCTTCAAATCACACAACTTAAGGGAAAATCCTTACCTTAGGAAGCCTTAAGTTGTTTTCTCTACCTCAAATCACTTCAAAATCCCTTGGAAATCCTTGATCAAAAGAAAAGAGAAGTTGAGAGGAGAAGAATGGGAAGTTGCGTTGGAGAAGAAGAGAAATGAATGGTTTCTTTGATTCTAATTCCTTTTAATGAAATAAAACACAATCATTCCCATTTTGCCCTTACTCTTCTTTGGAAATTCCATCCATATCCTTTGATTCATTACAAACTCACCCCCATCTCAACATACTCTCCATGAAAAATCCTTACAATTCCACTCCCCACTTTTCCTACTAATTAGGGGTAGAAAGGTCCAATTGCCCTTGGGGAAGAAAATATCTAAAACTCAACCAACATAAAAATCGGCCCATCGCCGCGGCGAAGAAACCTTTGTCGCCGCGGCGAAACTGTCCAGAGAGTTTCGCCCTTGGTCTCAACACATCTTCGCCGCGGCGAAGACTCTTCTTCCCGCCCGAAGCTTGGTTCACTTAGATTCTTCTATTTTCAACCAATTTCAGGGCAACATTCAACATAACACTCAAACAAACAAATATAACAGAAAACCAACTCGATTAAGGGCGAAAGAGGAAACAATAACAACGTACCTCAAGTGGGGCGTTACAATTCTTCCCCCCTTAAAAGAATTTCGTCCCTGAAATTCAAACAAATAACTCAGGGAAACGATTCGCATGTCCCGCTCTACTTCCCAAGTGGCTTCTTCCACTTTGTGATTCCTCCAAAGGACCTTAACTAGCGGAACACTCTTGTTCCGCACTCTTTAACCCGCTCGATCCGAATGAATCGGACGTTCTTCATACTAGATTCTCGCTACTTCAACGCCCTCTACGCTCCAAGATATGGAGGGGATCACTTACATATTTCCGTAACATCGAGACATGGAAGACATCGTGCACCCTATCCATACTAGGTGGTAGAGCCAATCAGAGGCCACCTTTCCTACTCGTTGCAATACTTCAAAAGGACCTACAAACCTCGGTGCTAATTTCCCTTTGGTTCCAAAGCGCATGACTCGCTTATAAGGGAAACCTTCAAACACCTTGTCGCCCACTTGGAATTCTACCTCTTTCCTCTTCAAATCGACATAACTCTTCTCGATCTTGGGCTTGCTTCATTCTACTTGGATTACCTTCACATCTTCTACAAGTTTCGAGTCATCTCTCGCCCAAGAGCGGTACTCAACTCATCTCTCTCCCACTTCATCCCAATGAAGCGGAGACCTACACCGTCTACCATACAAAGCCTCGTAAGGCGCCATTCTAATTGTAGACGATAATCGTTGTTGTAGGCAAATTCCACTAATGGTAACATCTCATGCCAGATACTGTAATCCATGCAACAAAGCTTCAACATATCCTCGAGCACCTGATTCGTTCTCTCGGTTTGGCCATCTGTCTGAGGATGATAGGCAGTCCTGAATGCTAAGCGGGTACCCAAACTCCTCAGAAACTTGTCCGTAAGGCTGAAACAAACTGGAATCTCTATCGATACTATAACCTTGGGCACACCATGCAATCGACTATCTCCTTGAGGTAAATCTGGGCCAACTGACCAGAGTGGTACTCTCCTTTACCGGGAGAAAATGGGCTGACTTGGTTAACCTATCCACAATCACCCATATAGCATTACACCCTTTCGCACTGGGAAGACCCGTGATAAAATCCATTGAAATGCTTTCCCATTTCCACTCGGGAACACTCAATGGCTGAAGCAACCCTGACGGCCGTTGGTGTTCTGCTTTCACCTGCTGGCAAGTTAGACATTTAGCCACAAACTCGGCGATGTCTTTCTTCATACCAGACCACCAATAGCCTTTCTTGATATCCTGATACATCTTGGTTGCTCCCGGATGAGCGGTGTACGGTGTGTCATGAGCCTCTACAAGGATTTTCTGTTTCAACTCCTCATTTGGAGGAATGCACAACCGATTTCTGAAATAGAGGACACCATCTCTCACAAAGAACTCCGATGTCTTGCCCTCACACACTTGCTGCACTATTTTCTGACACCACTCATCAGCCATTTGCTTTTCTCTAATTTCCTCTAGTAAAGAGGACTGTACCACTAGGCTGGAAATTCTTCCCGAACCACCTCAATCTGCTCCTTAGACAACTCTTCTATTAACTCTTTCGCCTAGTAAGCCGGAAAACATGGGCTTTTCTACTCAAAGCATCGGCTACGACATTGGCTTTTCCCTGGTTGATACTTGATCTCACAATCATAATCCTTGACCAGCTCTAACCACCTTCTCTGTCTCATATTTAACTCCTTTTGAGTGAAGAAGTACTTCAAACTCTTATGATCGGTGTAGATATTACTCTTCACACCATAAAGGTAATGCCTCCATATCTTTAAAGCAAAGACCACAAATGCTAACTCTAGGTCATGCGTAGGTATCTGGTCTCGTACTCTTTCAATTGACGAGAAGCATAAGCTATAACCCTACCTAATCGCATCAATACACTCCGAGTCCCCGCAAAGAGGCGTCCGTATAAATGTCATAATCTACACCCTCCTCGCGGTAACACTAGCACGGAGCTGATGTTAACCTCTTCTTCACTCTTGGAAGCTTTCGCAAGTGCATGACAGACAAAAGGAGTTTTCTGCTTGGTAAGAGCTGTCAACGGTTTAGCTAACTGGGCGAATCCTGCTACAAATCGCCGGTAGTAACCTGCCAAGCCCAAGAAACTCCTGATTTCTTTCACTTGTTTCGCTCGCCATTCTAGGATTGCTGCACTTTACTCGGATCTACCGAAATCCCTTTCTTCGACACTGTATGACCCAAGAATATCACTTGATTCAGCAAAACTCACACTTGGAAAACTTAGCACACAACTTCTTTTCTCTCGCCGTTGTAATACTAATCCCAAGTGTTTCTCATGCTTCTTCTCTGGACTTTGAGTAAATCAAAATGTCGCCGATGAAGACAACAATAAACCGATCTAAATACTCATGGAATACCCTGTTCATCAAGTCCATAAAAATTGCTGGGGCATTAGTCAAGCCAAAAGGCATTACTACAAATTCATAATGCCCGTACCTGGTACGAAAGGCAGTTTTAGCCACATCTTGCTCAGCCACTCTTACCTGATGATACCCGGACCTCAAATCAATTTTGGAGAACACTGCTGCACCTTTCAACCGATCAAAGAGGTCATCTATCCGGGGTAATGGGTACTTATTCTTCACGTAACTTTATTCAACTCCCTATAATCGATACACATCCTTAGTGATCCATCCTTCTTTTTCACAAATAGGATTGGAGCTCCCCAAGGGGAATGACTTGGTCGGATGAAGCCTTTATCTAAAAGCTCTTGGAGTTGCTTCTTTAATTCTTGGAGCTCAGCTGGGGCCATTCTATAAGGGGCTTTAGATATTGGTGCTGTCCCCCTGGTGCTAGTTCGATACTAAATTCTACCTCTCTCTCGGAGGCAAACCCGTAACTCTTCCGAAACACATCTAGAAAGTCTCGAACTACGGCACCTTCGGATCTCTAGCCGTGGAACATCACCACTCGCACTACATGGGCAATATAACCCAACACCCTTTTCTCAACATCTTCCCGGCCTTTACATTACTAATCGCATGCTCAATCGATGGCCTTCTCCAAAACTAAACTTATCTCCACAATCGAGGTTAAACCTCGCCTTCTTTTTCCGACACAATCTCTACTCCATACCTCCCTAGGAAATCCATGCCCGTAATCACATCAAAGTCGGGCATATCAAAAACTATTAAGTCAACGATTAACTCTCTACCCCGGATCACTAAGGACTCTCTTAACAAAATCTCGAGTCACAACACTAACCCCATCTGGTAGTTCTATCTTAATGGGTCAGGCCTCTAGTAGGTCTCAAACCTAATCTCTCAAGCATCCCATAAGATATAAACGAATGGGTAGCACCCGAATCAATTAAAGCATATAAAGGGACTGCATGAAATAATAACGACCTAAGAATTGGCCGATGGATCGGCCTCTGCTTCCCTTGTGCCACAAGAAAACTCGCACTCGCAGTACCTCCTGAACTCTGAGTAGTTGGTGGAAGAGGAGCTTTGCAATCCCTCATCATGTGCCCTGGCTGTCGGCACCTATAGCATACTCTCTGATCCTTCAGACACTCTCCCGGGTGGTTCTTCCCACACTTAGGGCAAGGAGGAAACCCTTCCGTTCGAGGTCGCTTATTCCTCCACTCCTTTCTATTCTGTTTATACTGAAACTTCTTTTTCTGATTCTTCATATCTTTGCCTTTTTCACCCTCATGTCTCTCTCTCTGAGGAGCGGAGGGTAGCTCCTTCGGTCCTCCTGTCGAGGATCCTACCGGGAAGATTTTATTCTCAAAAATCTCCGCCTTCATTGCCCGCCTCAAGGCCTCACTGTAATTGCGAGGAGGGTTGGAGCTTGTCATAATATCCCGGGCTATCTCCGGCTTCAATCCATGTACAAACTTATCCCTTCTCAAGGCCGGGGTGCTAACTATTCCCGGTGCAAACCTTGCAAGGGCGTTGAACTTCACTGAGTACTCTTTCACGGGCGCTAGCTCCTTGTCAGAATCGATAAATTCTTGGACCTTCTCATGAACTTGGTCCTCTGATCTATACTCAGCCTCAAACTCTTGCCTAAACTCTTCCCATGTCATTACTGTCGTATCATGAGTTTCTTCCATTAATTCCCACCAAATTCGGGCATCACCCCGAAACAGGAAACTCGCATACCGGATCTTCTCCCGGTCTGTCATGGGAAATAAACCCGTGGCTCGTTCTACGACCAAGCCACTCCTCGCTACTACTGGACCCGTAGTACCCTTAAACTCTGAGGGCTGATGTTGACTGGAAAGACCATATATCGGTTCAACTCGATCGGCACGGGGAGGTACCGCTTGCCCTCTCTCGACAGGGCGAATCGGCGGTGCTCAGACGGGGTACAACTCTCCCCTGAGTTTCTATCATAACCTGCTGTATTATTCCCCGATTCTAGCTTCATCCAAGGGAGGGGGCGTAGACTCTGGTGGGTTAGAAGGTTCTCCTTCATTCACCACACCTTTACCGCGATTTCGATAACTACGCCTCATCTACAAAATGATCACACTAATGAACTCAAGAAACAATTACTGTAAGGAAAGAATTACTCACACGGTTGGTTAGAGGACGTCGTGGCGATGAGAATAGTACACTGTTCAATCCCAAAATCTTTGCTCTGATACCAAAAATGTAACACCTTCTGAAAACTAGTATAATGCATGCAATTAACAATGGAAAATTGGGCCCAAAAAATTTCTTTTCATTACAATTCACATGTCTTTTATACACAAAAGTTATCATTTACAAAAGTGCATTTCAAAAGACAAAATAGGGGAACAGTGTAGCTATTGCTCCTCGCGCGCCGACGCCCCACCAACCGCAACATCACCTAGAACCTGCATCCACAAAGGAAAATAACGGGGTGAGCACAAATAATGCTCAGTAAGTAAAACTCTCTAACTGTCTGTCTCCCCGTGTGTGACTCTCAATTCTTTCCTTTTCTAATCTGTTTCTGTTTCTGTTTCTAATAACATCATGGCCTCATCTTACCGGAGGTACGGCCGTATGGCGTTCACACAGCACCATTTCACTCTCTATGGCTATCGGGTGGAATTCACACAGTACCAACCCGTTCTTAGTGACTACCGAGTGAGGATCACAAAGCACCAACTCGGTTCCTCCTAACTATCGGGTGGAGATCACCTAGCATCTACCCGTTCCTCATGAATTTTGGGTAATGATCACCAAGCATTTACCCATCTCTAGTCACTATCGGGTGATGATCACAAAGCATCACCCCGCTTCTACTAGCCATTGGATGATGATCACAAAGCATCAACCTACATATCTCTTAACTAATCGGGTAGTGGTCACAAAGCATCTACCCCTTTTTTTTATTACTCATTGGGTGACGATCACAAAGCATCGACCCATCTCTCTAAGGCTATTCGGATGATGATCACAAAGCATCCATCCGATTCCCATAATGGTCGGGTGATGATCACAAGGCATCATCCCAACTATACTACTCTTCTAACTCATTCTATTGTAGCATTTTTTCAATGCTCTCTACCCTTAGAGTAATTTTACCCACTAAGCTCTCTACTCATAGGGTATTTCTATACACAAAGTTTTCTACTCTTTCTTAGGTCACTTTTCAATGCATATAAAAATGCACATGGATGATCCATCTCTACTAATGCACTTGTGAAATGCCAACATGCAATGTTGCAAGAATTAAGGTTCATTACTACCACTCAACCTCTATTAGGCATTTCATCAAACAACTCATGTGCACTATAAAACTATCTCATAGTCATGAATCTAAAACTTTTCCTAACCATCCAAAATGGGGAAAAACCCCTTCACAAAGCCATAATAACCTGCCATAGAAAACACTTCCAAAAAGGGTTCCATAATACCCTTAAATTCTATCTCAACTACCTTGCCAAACCAACACCCATTTCTCAAATTTGCAAGGTAAGAACATTCACAAAGCATAGAAATTTCCATTCAATACTCCATACAAGGCATATTACATGCACATCACATACATACATCATTTCTATCAAAACCCTAATCAAGAAATTTCATGAATCTCAACTTGGGTTGGGTTTTACTTACTTGCTATGGAGAGACTTCACCAATCTTCTTTCCACTTGTTTCTCTTGGCTATTCTCTACTCTTAACCAAAAGAATGAAAACTCTCAAAAACCAAAAAATGAACTAAAATCTTCAAATCACACAACTTAAGGGAAAATCCTTACCTTAGGAAGCCTTAAGTTGTTTTCTACCTCAAATCACTTCAAAATCCCTTGGAAATCCTTGATCAAAAGAAAAGAGAAGTTGAGAGGAGAAGAATGGGAAGTTGCGTTGGAGAAGAAGAGAAATGAATGGTTTCTTTGATTCTAATTCCTTTTAATGAAATAAAACACAATCATTCCCATTTTGCCCTTACTCTTCTTTGGAAATTCCATCCATATCCTTTGATTCATTACAAACTCACCCCCATCTCAACATACTCTCCATGAAAAATCCTTACAATTCACTCCCCACTTTTCCTACTAATTAGGGGTAGAAAGGTCCAATTGCCCTTGGGGAAGAAAATATCTAAAACTCAACCAACATAAAAATCGGCCCATCGCCGCGGCGAAGAAACCTTTGTCGCCGCGGCGAAATCGCAGAGTTTCGCCCTTGGTTCAACACATCTTCGCGGCGAAGACTCTTCGCCTTGGCCTGAAGCTTGGTTCACTTAGATTCTTCTATTTTCAACCAATTTCAGGGCAACATTCAACATAACACTCAAACAAACAAATATAACAGAAAACCAACTCGATTAAGGGCGAAAGAGGAAACAATAACAACGTACCTCAAGTGGGGCGTTACAGGTACGTTTCACATGCCTTTTGTTTTTTTCTTTTTCATGATGATAATAAATTTGAGGTTTGCAGCAACATGGGTCTTCGTTATAGTTCACTTGATTCAACATCTGTACTTTATAAGGTAATCTTTAGATTCTGGTGTCTGTCACTTGAATCTACATCTTGGTGCTGTTTAATGCACTTTTTTTTATTGCGTCTGTATAGCTATATAGTTTAATAGAACAAAAAATGTCAATTTTGACCAAGTGTGTTATCCTGGTGATGAGACTAGAATTTAAAGAACTTTATGGTACTAGAAATGTAGAAATCAAATAAAAAGAAAAATGAAATATCAAAAAAGTGAAGTATTGTTAAAATCATTTGTATTGTCATGGGAACATGCTAATGCAGTTCACATGTACTGAGACTTATGAAATTTCCATTAAATTAAAAGTTATAGAGAAAAGAACTAGTATTTGAAAAATATATCTAAAAGTATATTTTACTCTAGGTATATTTCAATTCTGTTCCTCATTACTTGAAACAATAATTAGCTTTCACAAAATTGAGAAATACCTATTGCATGCCAAATTATCAATGTAATTACCACTCTATGCACCTCAAGCGATGAATTTGTGTAATTTGCATTTTCGTAATTTTCATCAATTGTTGCTTAGATTGTGTGACTGGTTCACTATCGTATGAATTTGTGTTTGGTTGCTGAGAAAATTATAGTTTACCGTATGTTAATTCTTATTTTGCTGAATTTTTCCAGCTAGCTAGCAAAGCATAATTAGTTTTGTTGTAGAATAGGTTGATTCAGTCAAACTTGATTTTCTTCTTTGAGAGCAGAAGCTTTAGTTGCTTATTTGGTCATATAATCCTTAAGATATGAATTAAATCATATACACAGCTCAACCTTCTTCCCAGTCAACGTAGAGAGCACCAAAACTACTTTCTAAAATACTGTGATTTCTATATCTTTTGTTTGGCAGAATATGTACAATTGAGATAAACATAATTCTTAAGCCTTATATACTGGAAGAACTTATGACGACAGTTTTTTTATGCTAATTAAATATTTTGAATGGCCTTAGGAAAATAAACTTCAGAAGTTTAAAGACACATGAGTACATCAGTTCGACCTTAGTTATCTTTACATGTAGTCTAAGCTTAGGAATATACAAGGATGCAATGCTTAGAGTAATTGTATGACAATTAAAAAAAAACACGGTTGTTTATTTGTTCAAAGCAAGGTTTTCATCTTCTAGTAATGTTCTTGAAGACTTCACAATTTTTTTTTTAATCCTTTTCATTTTGTGGTCTTTGTAAGTGCAGCTTCACTGCTTTGGGGTTCTCTTAAATATTCGAACAAATAATTCCAATGTCCTCATTAAAGACAAAGATGCCCTCATCTCCAATCTTGTTGTAGGCCTTCATTTGCCAAGGTAATAAGATTTACCTTGAATGCATCTACCCTATTGTAAGCTAAGACCTATCTGTTGTATAGCTTCAAAATTGTTGCATTTCTTATATGTTCATCCCAATTGTGAGGATCAGTGTCTTGGTTGGTTCTCTTACTATGAATTTTTATTTTCAATTTCAGATTTTGTAGTTCATTATAATTGAATGAATTATTATATTGTTTATTCTTCTATATTTGCTGGAACATATCCTTTTCCAACTTATCTTATAGGCAACCCAAATTGAACTAGCTTTCACATTTTTTATTGCATGTATTGTTGGTAAATAAAATGAGGGTTTCAGCAGAGGTGTAATGGATATGGTGAGACCAAAGTTGTAGAGACAAAGGGAGAATAGCAAGAAGAAAATAGAAGTCATTTATTTGTTTGGTTTGAGTGTCAAGAGGATGGGGACAAATGTTGAAGTAGATGAGAGAAGTATGTTTATTGTCCCACTTTGGGTCATGGAGCCCATAAAACAAGAAGCTTGTGGCCTTGTCTTCTTACATCTATCTATTTTCTACCTATGGACCATTTCTGAACCACAACTAGTCTGCCCAGACAATTTTGGGGATGGAATTAGAATGAAAAAAAGTAGGCTTCTAAAACCCTAGTCATACATTATCCTATTGGGAAAATAAAGAGCAAAGACGAAAATGGGTTTGAAAGTAACATCTAGATGTAGGGAGAAGTAGGGTTGGGAAAACAGGTTAGTGTGTTGTTTGTGTCATGTCAAATAAGCCTTAACTCGAAATTATAGTAGTAAATTAAATAAGATGAAGTTGCATAAGTAGACCATCAAGGCATAATGAAAGCCGAAATCCAATGGGGAGTGAAGTATCCTATGCAGTAATAAAATGTCTTCACGTTGATTGCTAAAACCATTTGATTTTGACAATTATAGTTTTTGCTTCTCATATGCAATGGAGGATTTTCTGGAGTTATGACAAGATTCCTTTGAGTGTCTTCGTGGATCAATTAAGGCTGAGAAGCATTTTGCTCCTATAAGAAATTTTAGTGCGCCATCAACTACAGGGAGGTTCAATTTTTAAGTTCATGGAAATGATGCTTTTTGAAAGCAATTTTTCGTTTTTGGGCTCCAATGTTGTATGAAACATAATATTCTTTCTTTTTTTAATTTAAATGACAATTTTCTAGTTTTAATTTTTGCTTCAGGTCATTTTCTATGAGTAAGAATGGACTCCCCAAGTAGACAGAGAAGCTCAGAGTGGGCACAGTGGACTTATCTCTTTGGACACTTACAGAGGAGACAATTCTATTTCTAAGAAGTCAGGTGGACTCATCCTAATCTTGTTTTCTCTTTCTTGAAGAGGTTTGTGTATGGATTTATGTGCTTGATGATGACCTTCATTCTAAATGCTTCCTCTTAACCGTTTAGTTCCATATGGGAATTTGGAGTTTTCAGATGACTATTTAATGGCAATTTGTTGGTTTTGAACTTCAAAGTTCCAACCTAAAAGATCAATATGATGTGATACAGACAAGCAATCGGTTGCATAAAGTTTTGAACAACATGCAGATATTGTATCGTGTCTCTTGTCACTGCTCTCACTTAATGCACCTTGTTTCTCTTCTTATTGAATATCAGTGCTCTTGATTTTTTAGTCTTTTTATTTTGTTTTTTTGTCTATGTAATAGAACCATTCTTACCCCTATCCTGGTATTGAGCCTAAACCATTTGAAGAAGGTGAATACCTGGTTCAGACATTTTTTTCATCTCAATTTGGTAGACAAAGGATGTGGGTGTTTGTAGTCTATTTGTGTTGTTTGCTTGGAATAAGAAAAACTTTTGCTGCTTATGTGTCTGCAATTTGTATTTGCCTTACTTTCTTGTTACATTGTGTACTTCCAACCAAAATGTTGTTTCAGTTGACTTCTTGATCAGGCTAATGGTAAAGCTGAAATTTTGGACCAAATATTTTAAAAGTTGTATTTTTCCAGCATCATGTTCTCGTTGCCTAGATGACCGTTATGCTTGATATTTTACAGGTTTGCTTCCAAATCTAAATGATGTTAAAATTTATATTTATATGTTCAGCTTGAGCGCTGAAGTTAGTTGATTTTGACAACTATAGTTATGCTTTTCACATGCAAATAGGAGTCTTTGGAGTTATGAAAGTATTCCAACGATCGTCTTGATAGATGAATTTCGGTTGAGCAGCATTTTGCTTCTATAAAATATTTCAATGCTTCATCATTTACTAGGACACTTAATTCTGAAGCTTATGGAAATATTGCTTTTACTTTTATGATCTCTACAAGAGTTGGGGAAGTGCTTTTGATTTTCATGGCTGTTGATACTATGAGCTTTATGAAATTCTCTACTAACCAATTTTTCACTCTTCACACTAACGGAATTTTTACTGTTGGGCTTCGAATTTTTTTCTTAACCTAACATTGTGAAAAAGATGCTGATCTTTTTCTTTTAATCTTATATGGCGTTTTACTAATTTCAAACTTGAGGCTGTAGGAAAGAAGGCAGAAAAGTAGAAATTGGTTAATTAGGACGCTTATGGATAGCATTCGTTGTCTGTTAATGATTCAGATGCCCAGAATATGGTTAGAATCATGTTCTGTTCGTCTCATAAGTTTTTCATTCATCCCTCTACTGTTGTGTTCATGTTATTTTTTCATGCTTTTAAGAAGTTTAGTGGTAGTATTTCTTTGTCTCGTATTTTGTTCTTGTAATTATTTTCTCTTTTGTATTTCACTTGTTTATGCTTCATTTTCTCAATGCTTTAGTATAATTTTTCATCGAAATGTAAGCATGAAGCCATTTGTCAAGCAACAATGAAAGCTCAGGACTTTTCTTCTTTTAACGCTTAGAATATCTTATCATGTTTTACCTTGTAGATTTTTATTGTAATTTGTAATATGGGAAGCTGTTGGAGGACAAGAATTCTTAGATTAGTATGAAAGTTGAACTAAAAATTTTAAGTTAAAAACTTCATAGCTAGGGCTTACCACTATCTTATTTATTTGTCAAGCAACAATGAAAGCTCTGTTTGAAATTGTCAAGCAATAAATTTGGTGTCATTAAGAATTTTTTGAATGCTAATTTTCCAATTGCGTTGATAACTCTAGAAGCTGGGGGCATGGAGGGATGTTTGATGCATTCGAAAAACTTTATGTAAACATTGCTAATTCATATTAGAGGGCTTTTGAGTTAAGGGACATTAATCTTGGTGATCTACATCGTCTACGAATTAATGGTTTGCTTTTATTTTCTTTCTAACCTTGTGTTATATAATGTTTTTCCTATTTAAATTGCTTCCCATGGCACACACAAACACTTATGAATTATTTGAATAAAAGATTGTTGTGTATAATCCGAGGCATAAACTCCTCAGAGTGATATATATATCTTTCTTGATCTGGAATGTTGATTCTAGTTGTCGTTGGCACTTAGTTTTATATGATTTGAGTTGAATATGTTTTAATTTTTAATGACAGATTAGGTGGCCTAGTTTCTTCATGTTATGAGAACCAAACTAGAGTCTTGGTTTTAATATTTTGTCTTAATGCTGAACTTCTACTGATAGTTAGATTCACACCGGATGTCTCATTTCCTTTCAGGATATTTAAGTAAATATATGACAACATTTAATCCATTTCTATTTAAATCTACAGGTAACTAATTACAGGATCTCTAGTTTCACTGGACTTGATATGATATGTCTTTTCTTCTACAATAATTTGTTAAGGGGCTTCTTTTATCGCCTTATGTTGTGATAGATCTTCCCTTCTTTGTAAAGTACACCTTTTTAATTTTTGAATACAATGCAGGAGATGGGCCAGTTAGAGGAACAAGATAGACTCAGCAGTTAGGTTGTTCAGACTTTTAGTAGCCAGACTTTAGAGAATTTTACTCGATTTGGAGAGTCAAACTATTTATCAACAAAATTTTAATTTGCTAAATTATTTTGCTCATGTGGCTTACTCCTTTATTATAACTCTTGGTGCTCATATGTTTTGAATTGTCATCATTTTAACCCTAGGATTGAAATGAGTGGTGGAATGATGGTAGAACTATGGTTTAGAAAGCACTTGCGACGACATATGAAATATGATGCTTCAAGTTGGTTGATGGAAATTTTTCACTGTAAGTTAACCATTGAAATGATTCGTTTCCCCTTTTCTTGCTTTTAATTAATTGGTAGTCTACTCTTGTTTGGTTATGTTGGTTGAAATTTATAAATTGATACATGTTCCATTTTCAGCAATTTCTTTCATCTTTAGAGAATGGTTAATGTTGATTTCTTCATGAAAATTGGGGATTCTTATTCGTTTAAAATTTTCTTAACTTTGCTATCGGATTTGTCTTCCATCCTTTTTTTTTTTGGTTAACTAGTGGGATGTATCTTTCTTATGAATTTCACTTCTTTTTTTTACCCTCACCTTTTACAGTTTATGCAAATCTAAATCAAACTATTTACCTTCGTAACAAGTTGTTTATGGTCTTAGGAGAGATTTTTGTGTTGGTATTTTTATTATTTATGATGACGGATTCATTCACTGGTGGTGTGGATAGTTTGTTTTGTTTATATACTTTTCTCCTATACTATTATTTAGCACCGAATAATACCCTTCTCTCCTTGTTCTCTTCTTTTTCTCTCTTACATTTTTGTTTCACTTCGACGTAGATAAAGGTTATTCTTCTCTCTTTCTTTGATTATTTGATGTTAATTCTTGCTTCTTTATTTCCTTTTTCAGGTGTTAGTTTAATAAAATTTGAGTATTATTCAGTTGTTTTTTATTTATTTCTACATGAATAATATTACAATGGTAA
The DNA here is from genome assembly GCA_026229545.1 of Pistacia atlantica. Lineage (NCBI taxonomy): Eukaryota > Viridiplantae > Streptophyta > Magnoliopsida > Sapindales > Anacardiaceae > Pistacia > Pistacia atlantica. The sequence continues at coordinate 639,126 of JAPEIT010000112.1, read as the reverse complement.
ACATTTTGTTATAACGTTGGCATACAATAGTTGAACTGATTTTTGTGTTAATTAGTTGTAATGCATTATCCTTGAAGAATGTCTTATATGCTTGAGATCATAATAGATAGGATGGCTCAGCATGAAATATTTGATACATTTGGTGGGTACTGAATTCCCATTCTCGATTCTTTGAAGTTTATATAAGGTAACCTTCAAAGAGGCAACCATTTACTATGAGGGAGGTCAAGGCTTCACATATTGGTTAGCCCTCACGAATATCAAGCATTATAACTCCGTTCAGATGTTAAGCCACTTATGTATGATGCAATATATACATGTGAAGATTGTCATTTTAAAATCTACTAGGTAACTTATTATAGGACCTATAATTTCACAAAACTTGGTTATATAATTTGTCTGTTCTTTTACATCTATTTGTCTTTCATTTAATATCTGTCAGATAAAAAGTAAGTGCTTGCATTTGAATGCCTGTCCAGATGTTGTTGGATAAATATAACAAATGGGAAGTTGATCCTTAAACTCAGACTATCAAAGTTTCAGGAAGTTTTCAATTTAGTTTGGTTTCAATCTTAGAATGGATTAATAGTAAGCATGGTTATTTTGAGTAATACTTGCCTTACAAAGAGATATACAAAGAAGCATAGAAAGAGCCATACAAAGAGTTAAATCCAGCCATTGAAAGAAGAGAAAAAGAGAGAGCGAAAGAGGCAATCATGAATTTCAAGGACTGGGTTTGACTCTTTGTATAGCTCTTTGTATGCCTCTTTGTAAGGCTAGTATTACTCGATTATTTTTGGCTAAGAAAGAGTTGGATGCGCATGTTCCAAAAGGTCATGTCTCTTAGACTATGGCGTGTCACTTGAGTGGAGAACTTACGAGAAAGGTTAGCGGTTGTGTTTGATTTCTAAGAAACTTTGGAGGCTACATCTTGTATTTCATTTTGGGTGTAAGAAGAGCACTTAAATCTCAGTAGGTAATGTTAATATGCACTAAATTGTTACTAATCAATATTACTGTTGTCTGATTCTTATAAAAACTTTGGATAAAGCCATGAACTCAAGTTTGATGAAAAAAGGGCATTACAAAACTAATTCACCCCTTCGCTTATAAATCTATCTCAACTAAAAAAGAATCGGAAGAGAATGTCATTACACGGGTTTAAAGTAATTGTTGAGTGGTGTGAATAATTGCAACTTGCAACTAGTTCTTACAATACTTTGTTTAAAAAATTGCATTATTTCAAATAGTTTATCATCTTGTCCCTACCAGAGTTGTAACTCTTCATCGTAGCTTTTACCTCTCTGTTTTTCTATTCACAGGTAACTCTAGTTGATGTTGTTGAATTAGTAGGAATCTTTCTTCCTTATCCTTACTTTGGTTTTACAGCACTTCGTGCCAGCTTAGTTGCAGATACATACTTGGAGGTTGTGTCTGTCACTCATTTCAAGAAAAATATGATGAGCAAGCCATCTCTAGTACTTAGCTACCGTTAGTGAGCAATTTCATGCATTACAATACAATTTCATTGTTTTTAAATGTGAACAATTTGAGAAATAATGTTTTTTTCCTAAATTTAGTTTTTACAAACATGCATGTTTTTTTATTGGTCAACTGTTGGGACTTTCTAACGAAGTAAATGATGATTTGGTTGATCTGCTCGATTCTATTGCAGGTATAAGCTCAGAGAAGATGAAGAAGAATACATAGCTTGTTTAATAAGCAAAAGAGGGTGATATCTAGAAAAAGTTGGCAGTCATTGGCTTTTTTCACTCATTCTCATTAAATATGATTCGAATTTCTTTCTTCTTATTTAATGAAAAAATATATGATGTTACACTAATAATTTCATAGCTCAAGAATTTGTCTACAATCTAAGTAATAAAACTTTTCTACATCAACTACAAGGTTCGTTAAATGATACCATCAACTTTAATTGTTGTACTGTTCTAAAGTTCTCAACTTTTTCAGGTGATTACTAGTGTGAATTTTGAGTAAATATCTATTAGTTGTCTAATAAGATGTAATGTCTTAGTAGGCAAGTATTCACTGAGTATCCTATAGAGAGAATCTAGAGAATTTCTAGTTTAAAAAGGGTGTTCGTCTAAAATTTATGTCCTTAATCCAGTTATAACATACTATTACATAGATTATCTCTCACATATATAAATCCACATTAAATTTCTTCATTGAGACAGTGTATGCAATTCTCTCGCCAGTTTAACGTCTTCCGACCACTATAATCTAATACCTGCAAAAATAAGGAAAGCAACGGGGTGAGCTATAAATGCTCAATAAGTAAACCAAATCTAATTATGTTTTCACTCTGCTGTTCCTATTTTTGTGGTACTGCTTCTAAATTTCTGTTTGCTTTCTCTTTTTATTCTCAGGGGTATTATTTAGCAGTCTTCTATTTTTCTCAAATCTTTCTAAATCCTTCTAGGATTGTGCTATTCTTTATCATTTTATTTCTCTCTTCTACTAGATTATAACTTTCTGTTTCTTTCTCTACTCAACAAATCGTTAAGTTTCCTTGCTATTTGTCATGTTTCTAATTTCTGTTCTTTTCAAATATGTGTTTAATTTCTATTCTTTTCCTGTATATCTCTAATTTATTTTCTATTCTCGTAGGTTTCTATTTTCTTTTCTTCTCTATTCTCATGAGCTTCTATTTTCTTTTCTTCTCTATTCTCATGGGCTTTTATTTTTCTTTTTTTGGCTAATCAGACACTCAATAATAAATAAACTGTTTAATCATGCATAAATGCATAAGATGCAATGCACATGAAATGTCTGATGCATATGTAAATGATTATGTTTGTATTCTTTTTGAAAATTCTTTTCTCTTCTTTCTAGAAATTCTTTCTGTTTTCTATTTCTTATTCTATTTTCCTTTCTTTCTGAAATTCTTTATGATTTCTGTTTCTTATTCTATTTTTCTTTCTTTCTGAAACTCTTTCGTTTTCTTTATTATTCGGCTTCTTGATCGGACTAGGTTGAAGATGGATTAGGAACCCTGGCCGTGTGAGCGTATTCTGAAATTCTTTTTGAGAACAGTCCTCATCCACCTGCACTTCTAGCGGACTGTACAATTATGTTTTTTATTACGAGGCCGCCTCCGAGTAGGCGCGTGCATGTGGGAAACTTCGCATCTCTGCCGCCAGCTAACAGTGAATGCTCATAGGTTCCCTATCGCAACAGCCCTCTGAAAACATTCTCTGTAAATTTGCAAAATAACTAACTAGACATTTCCAATAATTATAAAATTTCTGAAATATATGCTATGTTATGTCATGCATTTATATGTTGTCTATGCATGATCCCAAAATACGTGTTTGACTCTGGCATGTATTCTATTAATTCTAAGGCTTTTATTTATATACTTTTCTGGAAAGCCCAAAGTTCTATTCTACTAACAGGCTTAAACTAAACATTTTATATTTTATTCTTTATTTTTGAATTCTATGCATCGTGTGTACATATGCGATTCTATAATTTCTACATAATTCTGTAATTCTTCAATTCTATCATGTTATGTAAAATGTACACGGACACAAGTACATTAGCTTTCACAAATTCTACTCTTCTATAATTCTATTAGTGATATATTAAAACGGCATAATTCAATTAGGGAATGAATACTACATTTTGGGCAATCTAATTTCTTCTATAAAAATCTATGTCACAACTTAGGTATTAAGTCTACTAACTTGTCCAATTATACTATTAGTTTTTCTCAAACTTATACGTCACATAATCATATCATTAAACAACTCTCTAATATCTTTCTAATGTAACAAACATGTCTTGTACAACTTTCTAAATACAAATCTTAATGCCATAAATTTGTATTCTCTTGCATGACCATCAACTTCAATTGTTATACATGCCCTTCTTTCTTCTTTTGCATGACCATCAACTTCTTTTGTTATACATGCCCTTCTTTCTTTTTTGCTACATTCTATACATTAGTCTATATTGTCATATTAATCATTGTAAATTCAATCTAACATATGGCACAACATATATATTTTGGCTAAATTCTAGTTTCTTTCTAATATTCTTAACTAAACTTTTGGCCAATAAAACTTATTCTCAAGATCTTCTAGCACAGTTCTATAGCTTGTAATATATAATAAGGCATGAAAACTATACTCATACCAATCAATTTCTAAAATGGTCATGTATTTAATACAAAACCAAACCTCTATGTCTTTAATGTTTCTTTTGATATCTATACTTGGGAAAGCTTTTCTATTCTTTATGTAATAAAATCACTTATTACATATTGTTTGTAATTAATCTCAAAACAAGAAACAACAATATACTCATTTGGCCAAGTCATTATTTGGATAATCTTTCTAAATTCAATGACACAAACTTGAGAATTTATTATGGTATATTGATATGTCATGACATAATTCTACCATTCTCTATTATCATCAATGTCATATCAAAGTAACAATTTAACATACAATTCCTTTCTAACACTTTCCCAAGGCCATAAGTTTCACAATTTCTAATTCAATAACTAAAATATAATGTGTTATTCAAGAAATACTAAAGGTTGAAGTAACTTGAACCATGCACTAAGAGCCATTTATCTCATTGAACTAATATGACCAAGTAATATTCTAAATTTTGGCATAACTGTAGTACCTTCTTTCTTAACTAGTATACTTGGAAATCATACAATAATAAAATAGTATATACAATAAAATGAAAAGTAAATGGGCCCAAAAATATTCTTTACTTTATATATAAAATTCTTTACATAGCAAAATAGCATATACAAAAGTTTTAATAACGGTGGATAGTAATGCCAATTCTCTTCGCTTCTCAATGTCCATCCAGACCGTTTCTCACCTATTTTCTATAAAACATGGAAAAACAACAGGGTGAACACTAATTGCTCAGTAAGTAAATCTGCTACTCCACACTTCCCTTTCTCCGTTGCTCACTCTTTGTATTCTTTCCTTACTTTACTCTTTTTCTTCTTCTTCATTCTCTTTTTATTCTTTCTCTTTTCTTTCCCCGTGTCTAGTTCTCACCTGCTTCTTTCATTCTAACTTTCGTTCATTCTTTCTTTATTTCTTTCTTTCTTTCCTGTGTCTAGTTCTCACTGTTCTTTCATTCTAACTTTCTTGGTTCTTTCTTTCTTTCTACTTCTCTCTGTTTTTTCTTTCCTTCTTTCTTATCTCTCACAAACCATGATAGGAAGCATGGTAACATGCATGGATGAGATGCAAATGCATAGAGATGCATTTTCTTTCTTCTTTTCTATTTCTTTCTCTGTTTTTATGCTTCTTTCTTTTTATTTCTTTTCTTTTCTTCTTTTCTTTCTTTCTTCTTTTCTCTTCTTTTCTTTCTTGCTTGCTCATTCCTTCGTATACTTTCTTATCATTTCTCATTCTTTCTTATTTTTTGCCGATCGGACTCGGTTTATGCATGGATTCAGAACCCTAGTCGTGTGAGTGAGTACAGTCCTCATCTACATTCACTCTTACGGACTGTACAAATTATTTTCTTCTTCTTAGGCCACTCAATTAAGGTGGCGTGCATGTAGGTATTTCTTCTTGGTATAGCCCTCATCCACATACACTCTTACGGGCTGTACAAATTCTTCTTCTTCTTAGGCCATTCAATTAAGGTGGCGTGTATGTGGGAATCTTCTTCTTCTTGTCACTCAAGGGTTCTCCATCGCAACAACCTCTTCTTTTCTTCTTTTTAGCACTTTTCTTTCTTTTATTCTTTAGTGCTTTTCTTTCTTTTATTTCTTTATTCTTTAGGTTCTTATACATATGCGTAAGTATGCATGTGGATGGCTCATGCTTTTAATTCTTTCTATGTGCAAACATGTAATGCAAAAATGCCATGTAGCACAAAAATAAGTTTTCTCTACTCATGCATACACTTCTCTTAGACATTTCATCAAACATCATGCATGCATACTCAAATTCTATTTTAACTATAATTCTAATTTCTTAAACCATCCATAATTGGAGTAAAACTCCTCTAAAACAAGATCAAACTTGGCCAGGAAACATACTTCAAAAATTCTACTCAAACTCTTTCTAAATTCAACCAAACTTCATTTAATCACATACTACTAAAACCATTTCACATGGCTCACTTCTACTCATCAATCAACATCATTCTTCTCAACAATTCTCAAAATTAAAGGCATATACATGCATATACAATCTCTACACAATTGATTTCTTGAATCATAACTTGTGTTAGATTTACTTACCTTGTGCTTGAGTAATTCCACTAGGATCACTCTTTCTTTGGTAGGCTTGTTCTTTCTCTAAAACCCTAAACATAAACACTATAAGAATTCTACACTTTCAAAAATTAATCTCATATCTATAGCAATAATACATACCTTTTGATGCTTAGGATGAAATCTCTACCAAAAGCCCTCTAATCTTCCTTGGAAATTTGATGAAAAGATGAGAGAATAGGAGAGTAGAAGTGGCGTGTGGGGTGTAGAGAATGGGAGGGTTTGTGTGACTCAACCCGTAATATCTCATATAAATATTGTAATGCCCCACTTGAGGTACGTAGTTAAGATTTGATGAATGGCTTGAATGTTTATTGCTTTATCCTCATTTGAGTTTGTATGTTGTTAATATTTGGTTTGGTTGAGTGGTTGCCCTAAAAATTTGTAAGACTTGGCGAAATCTTGATGTTACAGTCTTCGCTGGGGCGAAGAAGAGCGGCGATGAAGTGCTACAACCCCTTTGTGTAGCTGCTGTGAGTTTTCACCGGGGCGAAGAAATAGCTTCGCCGTGATGAATACTTGGCTGAATTTTTCCCTTGAGTTTTAGAGAATTCTTCCTTTTGGGACTCAATGACCATTCTACCCCTAATTAGTAGGAAAAGTGGGGAGTGAAAAGGCAAGGAAATTGCATGGAGAATAGTTTGAATGGGGATGTTTTTACAAAGAATTAAAGGTCATAGATGGAATTTCAAAGAAGGAGCAAGGGTATATTGGGAAAGAGTGGAGAAAATATGAGATATTAAGAGTTTAGCTTTAGAAACCCTTTCATTCATTCTTCTCTACCGCCTCTTTCATCCTTCAATTCTCTCAAACTTTCATTCAATTTTCCAAGGACCTTTGAAGAGCTTTTGACTAGAAGTTGATTCAAGTTGATCCTAAGCACTTAAAGGTGAGAATCCTTACTCTAGATGTTAATTTTATTGTTGAAAGAGTAGGATCCTTATTGAGTTTGTGTTGAAGGTTTAAGAGAAAGTATCAAGCCATCAAGAGTAGGGAGCTTAAGTGGATTCTACTTGAGCCTAAGGTAAGTAAATCCACCTAAGTTGTGAATTGCATGATTGAATGATGTGTAGAGATTTATATATGATTAATGCTTGAACTTTTATGTTTGAAATGAGTTGATGAATTCATGAATGAGTTCAATGTTGTTTTATGAAGGAATTGCTACCATGAGAAGGGTGGATTGTGTTGATAAATTTTGGTAGAAGTAGGGATAGAATTGGAAGAATTTGAGAGGAATATTTGAAGTGTGTTTTCTTTGCAGGATGTGTGAGGATTTAAAGGAGTTGAACTCCAATTTTGGATGATTAAGAAAGAAGTATAATTAAAGTTAGAATAGAGTTTCTGTATGCACACATATTGTTTGATGAAATGCCTAAAAGAAGCATGAGTAGAAGTAGAGAACCTTACTTTATGCACCATAGCATATTTGCATTTCATGAATGCATATAAGAAAGATTTTAGGCATGAGCCATCCATATGCATATGTTTAATTGAGTAGTCACATGAGAAAGAAATATGAGAAATGAGAAAGAAACACTCTAAGAATAGAGATAAAGAAAAGAACTAATTCTCTTAGAATAAAGAGAAAGAAAGAATTAGCACTAGAGAATAAAATGAATATTAAGTGCTACAGAAAAGAAAAGAAAATAGGTCGTGCGATGGGGAAACCGTGAGTGTAGAGTTACCCGCATGTAAACCGCCATGAGAGAGAGCGGTCTCCACCATGAGAGAGCGGAATGAGAATGAGAAAAAGAAAAAGAATTTGTATAGCCATGAGAATACATGTGGATAAGAACTATACACGAAAGAGAGCACACTCACATGATCAAGGGTTCTGAATCCATGCATCGACCAAGACCGGCAAAGAATAAGAATAAGAAAGAATAAGACTAAAAATAAGAGAAGAATAGAAAGAAAAGAAAAGAAAGAAAATGCATTGTTATGCTTTAGTGTCTCATCCATGCATGGTTATGATATTCTCCATGGGTGATGAGAATAGAAAGAAAGAAAAGAATAGTGAGAACTAGAAGTAGAGAAAGAACAAGAGAGATTGAATTAGAGAAAGTGACAAGAGTACGAACAGAATTGTTGAGTAATGCACGGGGATTATAGAGTAGAAGATTTACTTACTGAGCATCTTTGTGCTCACTCTGTTGTTTCTATGTTTTACAGGACATAGGTGAGGACGTGGTCGGATGGACGTCGGTAAGCGGGAGACTTGGTTGCACTGTCCACTATTTTTTTAGAGTCTTTTTGTACAAATGATGTTATACTATGTAAAAATGTATTTATTAAGTAAAGAAAATTTTTGGGCCCAACCTTTTTGATAAATATACTTGTCTTTTTATTAATATATTTTACGAATATTATAGTAGAAAGAAGTTGTTACAAATATGCATTCTTTCCCATTTTGCCCTTGCACTTTCTTGAAAATTCCATATTTGCCCTTTAGTTCATTACAAATACACCCCCATCTCCAATGCATTCTCCATGAAATTTCCTTACTTTTCACTCCCCACTTTTACTACTGATTAGGGGTAGAATGGTCACTTTTCCCCTAAAGAAAATTCTCTAGAATCTTCTCAAGAATTTCAGCCAGCTTTTAGCCCCGTCGAAAAATTCCAAAGCATACGTCACCACGGCAAGGTTCCTTCTTCGCCGCAACGAAGTCTGCAATTCCCAACTTCGCCAATCCCTCACTAAATTTTGGGCAACCAAACAATATTACGAACATACAAACTTAACTAAGGGAAAACAAACAAAACTAAGGGCAAATAAGCATATTTAATCTACGTACCTTAAAATGGGCGTTACAATAACAAAATGCACTCTTGAATACTAAAATTTACATTTGTTTAAGGCTAACATAACCTTTCTACTCCAATTCTTCCCTTTCTCTACCAATTTCTTCAATAAAATTTAACCAACTCATGCATGCATTTCTCTTTGAATTTTCATCAAACAATTCATATGCACATGCAAATACTTGGTTGGCCACACTTCCACATCTCTCCAAATCCGCCAAAATTGGAGCAAAAACTCACTAACTTTAGCTTTAAATCTGGCCAGTTTCATCAATTTTCAACACTTCAAATTTCATCACTAATTCTTCCATATTTCACCCAAATCACCACATACTCAAGCACTACTTCTCATGGTTGGAAATTTACACATCGTTCAACATCAAAACAGCCAATAATTCCCACCATACAATCACATACAAACATACAAGAATCAATCTACATGATCATTGCTCAAATCGAAACTAAAATTGGGTTTACTTACCTTGAATTTGTGCAACACTAATGATATAATCTCCCTTTGCTAAAATTATCTTCCTCTTGGACCTAAAACATATAAAACCATTAGAATTTAAAACTTTAAAGTTTAATCACACACCTTTGTACTAGAATCTTACCTTTGGATGCTTTAGGATTAAAAATCTACCAAAAATTAAGCCAGTTCTTATGAATTCTCTTTGAAATTTGGTGAAGAAGTTTGAGAGAAATTGGATGAGCGGTGGCACGTACAAAGGATAGAAGGGCTAGGGTGTAGTTTATTGAAACCTTACAAATAAAAAACTATATATATATACACCCTCACTTTCACCGATATACCTTCACTTTCACTAAATATATTTTTTGCCCTTGCACTTTTATACAATCAATCTTACTATATATTTTATATTTTCCATAAGATTGAATAAGACCATCATAGGTATTAGTTTTAGGTTTCAAACCAATTCCCTTCATCTCGTAAAGGAAAAACAAAGCATCTTCAAACTTGCGGCTTCTGGAATAACCATGAATTATTGAATTGTAAATCTTTAAAGAAGGTTTAATACCATTATGCTTCATTTCTTCAAGAGCACATACGGCTTCTTCCATCAAACCCTCTTCACATAGCAACCCAATATTTTTTTCATCGTTTGATTCATTAATGTGTGACATCTCCACATTCTTCCACATATCAAACACCTATCGAAAAATCTTCAACTTTCAAATGTCAATTTTTTTTCCCTAAAGTTAAAGACAAGCTTTATATTGAAGAGAAGAGAAAGTACATGGGGAATTAAAGTGGACTTAGAGGAGTTTGAAGGAAGCGGATGATAGCCCAAAAGTGAGGTTTGGTCCAATCTCCGTCATGTTAAAGGATTTTCAAGGGGCAAGAACATTTATTATTGAGCCTCTGAATCAAGGCTTTGAGTGCTTGGTGTTGATGGTAGGTCTCAACGAGAAGAGGAAGAGTTGCGTGTTTGGTTGAATTATGGAGAGAATAAGTTATGGGTTTTGTATTTAGGGCTTTGGAGAAAAAGTTGTACATAAAAGGGATATTACGGTTATGGAGATTGCAAAACCCCTCCCTAGCCGGGTATTTCCTAAGTATCCCTTGGCCATTGAAAACCTAGAAAACGCACGCCTAGGAAAGAAGTTTATTTTAAAATCCTATTTAAAGAATAAACTTGTAGTTTAAAACATATATATAGATATATGTGTTTAATTTTTTTTTCTTAACTATAATAAGTTCATTGCATAATAAAAAAAAATATAGTTTCCTTTCTTGGAGTAAATTATGAAATCCATAGTAAGACTTACTAGAACATACACACTTTTATAAAATTTACTAGCAATTTGATTTCCTTTATTAATACAACATATTTACTCCATTATAGAACATGGACATAATTACTATATTATGAAATATAAACATAATTACTACACTAAATATTAGCAAAACCATTCAATAGTCATCATTAAAGCATCCCCTCATGCTCATAGCGTCCCTTGGAATCCTCTCCCAACTTCATGCCTTAATCCGTACCTGCAAAACATTTTAAAACATTTTGTGGGGTGAGCTAATCGCTCAAGGGAATATGGCCATTTATAAACTATTAAGGTTCATTATACAAGTATATTACTTAGGACTTTACCTACCTACAAAACATGACCTTCATTCTTTGACATAACAAGTTCATAAAACATATCATACATTTTGGACTTTTCTCATAAACATAAGTCATAACATAACCATACATAATATAACATAGAACATAAATGACTTATGAAATATTCATGTACATGGCATGCTTATTTGTTTTGTCTATATACTTGACGATTTCATTAGTCTTTGTTATCCGATCGGATTCATTTGAACCATTACCTTATTCTTGGTCGTCACCTCAAAGGACTCATTGTTAGGAAACGACCCAGTTGCGCAGCAGAAAACAAAAATTTACAACCACGGATCGTTCCTTAGAACCCAAAATCAAGGCACAGATCTTACAGTTTATGCATAATAAGAATCTACAGAAAAATATAAATCCAAAGGTTTAGATTCATACCCACGTTTGGAGGCTCCACCAATGTTGTCTCTGAATGTGTTTGCTACCGATCCAAGTTTAGGATCAAACCGTAGAGGTCCACATGAAGACAATCAACAAGAACCAAGGAGGGATTTGCTAGATCCTCCTTGGCCTTAAGAAATCAAGAAGAACAACAAAAAGTGTTTGTTTTCAATGGAACAGTAAAAGTGGCGTGGGAGAGTTTTGGCTGGAGGTTTTCTTTTCAAAATCAATGAATGAATAAAATAACACACACACCCATTCCAACTAAAACCCTTTTCCTTTTATAGTCTTATTTAAGTTGCCCTATTCCCATATGGAATGGGCTTGGGCTACAACCCAAACACCCCCAAATTTGCCAAACACTCCCAATTAGATATTTTAATTTAATTCATCATTATTTCAATTAAAATCAATTAATATTTAATTAACATTTAACAATAATGATGATTTAATTAAATATGTGCGAACACACATTTAACCGTAATTTCACTTATTTAATTTTTTAACAAATTAAATAAAAGGCTATGACCTCAGCAAATTTAATTGCACTGTGAAATTACCAAAATACCCTTTCGCCTAAAAAGACGAAAACGCCCTTCCTTCTTCTTGGCTCTTAAATTATCTTCTATGTGTGTGACCCATAGGCTCCTCATCATACCGGTAGTGTACAGTATCGCGATTAACACCAATTAATCGTCTCACTAATACACAGACCAAGATTGGCCCCTAGCAAGGCATCATGGCCACCCGATAGATTCGGATTCAGCAAAGTAGCTACCTGTCAACGATATGGTTACTGTACAATTCGATCCTTTCATCATATGTTATCTCGACGAGACAAAAGCATAGAAATAGTGTCAACCTTCGGTTACTCTTGATATTATATATTCAGTTTCTGGACCAATGACCCGTATTATAACTGGATAGAGCAACAACTCAATCCCACCGTGGCCACGCTTTTAGTGTCATTGCCATATACCGAATTGCGCCGAGATAACTTCTCCCGCACCGGGAGTGATGAATCCTTTGTCAATCCACCATAGTCTTGATACACTCCTTGATATAGCCAATCACCACCGTACTGACACTCCGAATAGAACTACGTTAGGCTAGTGTCAAACTATACCAATCGGTGCACAAGGCACTCCAGTGATCTCAAGTCTAAGGATCACATGCACCACCATTCGTTAGAGGATTTGTTCCATAGACACTGGGGTTACCATCCATATGGAATCCTTTGGTGGGTCGATCCAGTGAACTTGCTGCGGTATATCCGCCTACACCAAGCACCCATGTGTTGCACCAGGTTGTCACCAAACAACCTTGACAAGTGAGATCACCACGCCTTTCGACAAGGTCGTTCAACACTATGATAGCCTTACCGTATTATCTGTGCCCTTACTTCGAATAATATGGGGCTACGGACGCTTTCTAGAATGGCCACCATATGTGCTCATAGGGTTCTCACTATCAAGATTTGAAACACTTGATACCCTCGTCACGGTTCTACCATTCTAAAGACATATATAAATACATATTGCAATAATAATGATTTACGCGATATAGAATAAAATGCCTTTTATTATTGATTAATGAACATTATTACAAAGAGTCAATTCCACAATAATTGATTGGCTCTAGGGCATCTACTCTAACACTCATGGTTTCCATAAGAATTCCATTCCTCTGATCTTGGTTTATACCTCAAGAGACTCATGGAATTCATTCTTTAACATTTAATAAATTTCTCATAAGACAACTAAATAAGCTATATGCATTACCATTATGAATGCAAACATATGGACTAACATCCCCCATGCTCAATCATACTATATTCTTCTACTAAACTTCTTAACTTAATTCATTCAATTTCTCATACAATTCAAGGAATTTTGGTATTAAGTTTATTTAGGGGTTTATTAGAATTAGAAACAAATGGGAATTTCCATTAAGAAGTTGGATGCCATATAGTTCATCACTTTTCAAGCAATTTTTACCTTATCTTCCAATTCGAACTGGTTCTTGCCTAAAACACAAAAGTTTTAGGTCTATTTCTAAAATTTTTAACACTTCAAGAATCAACTCAAGCGGACTTCTATAACTTCAGTTATGACTGATTCAGTGAAGCATGTACAGTATAAGTCTTAAAACAGCCAAATCCGATTTCTATTCATTTTAACCATGGCACCTTCATTTGCACATTCATATTATTTGCCATATCATTCTAAGTATAAAAGGCCATAAAAACCTCCCTTTTTACAGAACCAAAAAGTGCCAAAACATCGTCCAACTACAAATCTCTTAATTGGCATAATCATCCTCCATATGCACACATACACCAATCAACACACCCATTTAAACAACTCATAACCAAAACATAGCATCACACTCATATTAACATAAATAAATGTAAGTTTCATAAACCCTAGGTGTTATCAATTGTAGTCATAAGGGAGATTTTTTTTCCTTACCTTAGTATTCAAAGCACAAAGGTACTCCTCCTTGGCTCCAAAGTTTCACCTTTCTACCTTACACACATAACCGCTTATGAATTTCTCTTTTAACTAAAAAATTCAGAAAAACTAGGGTTTTGAAACTCAGCTTTAACCCTGAAATTGAAGTTCTTTAAGGGTGGATGGTGATCTCCTTTGAAAATCAACTTGAAATCCTAAGAAAATTTGAGAATAAAAGCTTGGATTAGTGGCTTTTATGGTGGATTTGAGAGATGAAGAAGAAGATGATATATTTGGGGTCTCCAAGGCCGACTACTCTCTCTTTAAACCTTGTAAATATTCATTCCATTGTTACTCTAATGTGATTGGTCAATAAAAGTTAGATACAAAGGTCATTTGGCATAAATTTTTCATATAAGGGCGTTTTGGTCATTTCCACCACAACATAAAGATAAGTACTCATTTAATGCCATTTGACTTCTTTAAAACACTTAACCATTAAGCAATTCTATTAGGTAAATGACTAATTTACCCTTGGTGCACTTTTATGGACACTTAAATCATATGGTTTTGTATGAAAAGACCATTATACCCTTGGTTACTGTTTATGCCATTTAACCTTATCAATCAACTTTATGACCATTCTACCCTCATTTCTCTTCAATGACCTCACCCTTTACACTTTATAATGGCCACATCTCGAAATACATGTAAATTGACCATTTTACCCTTCCATTCAAAAAAGAAAATTACTTGAAAAGGTAAATTTCATACCTTAGGGCATCGGAATAATAACGTGGGGTTTACAATCATCCCCCCTTATAAGAATTTCGTCCTCGAAATTCAGTCGAAGAGGTCTGGATATCTTTCCTTCATATCTTGCTCAACCTCCCATGTCGCTTCTTCTACATTATGATTCCTCCACAGTATTTTAACAAGCGGTACTTTCTTATTTCGAAGCTCTTTTATTCTTCTATCTAGAATCTGAACTGGACGTTCTTCATAAATTAGTTCATCTTTTAACTCCACTTCATTTGCTTGTAATATATGTGAAGGATCACTAACATACTTTCGTAATAGGGAAACATGGAAAACATTATGGATCCGGTCCATACTAGCTGGTAAGGCAAGTCTGTAAGCTACTTTGCTCACTTTCTCTAATACCTCATATGGACCAATATATCTAGGGGTAAGCTTCCCTTTTCTTCCAAACCTCATGACCCTCTTATAAGGAGAGATTTTTACAAACACTTTGTCTCCTACTCGGAACTCTATATCCTTTCTTTTCGGGTCGCATAGCTCTTCTTCTTCTTGGGCCTCGCTTCATTCTCTCTCGGATTAACTTTACATCTTCTATCATTTTTTGTGTCATTTCTGGACCAAGCGCTTGAGTCAATGCATTCTTTTCTCCTATTTCGTCCCAATGTAATGGAGATCTACATTTCCTTCCATACAAGGCTTCATATGGTGCCATTTTAATGATTGCTTGATAACTATTGTTATAAGCGAATTCAACTAGAGGGAGAATGTCACACCAATTCAACTTATGGTCAATACAGCATGCCCGTAACATATCCTCCAATATTTGATTCGTTCTTTCTGTCTGTCCATCTGTCTGAGGATGATAGGCTGAGCCTAGTACCCAATGCCTTCTGCATGCTACTCGAATACTGACATAAATTTCACATCCCTGTCTGAGACAATACTATTAGGTACTCCATGTAATCTTACTATTTCTTTAACATATAATCGGCCTAGCTGATCAGAGGAGATCTTGTCCGTAACTGGAATGAAATGAGCAAATTTAGTCAATATATCTATAATCACCCAAATGGCATTATAAGGGCCCCTACAATTTGGAAGACCTAAATCTACCCAAATGGCATTATAACCCCTTTACAATTTTGGAAGACCTAAAATGAAATCCATAGAAATATCTTCCCATTTCCACGAAGGAATACTAAAGGGCTGCAACAATCCTGAAGGGCGTTGATGTTCTGCTTTGACCTGTTGGCACACCAAGCATCTGGCAACATACTCAATTACATCTTTCTTTAACCCTAGCCACCAATAGCTCTTCCTCAAATCATGATACATCTTTACACTCCCTGGATGAGCAGTGTAAAGAGTACTATGTGCTTCCTCTAAAATCTTCTTTCTTAATTCAATATCCTGAGGAACATACACTCTATCTCTAAATTTCAAGATTCCATTCACCCATTTGAATTCTGATTCTCTACCATCTTTCAACTGCTGCTCAATTCCTTTACTAAACCCATCATTCGCTTGTTTTTCTCTAATTTCCTCCAACAGCTTAGACCGAACTTCAATTTTGGACAATTTCCCAAACTCCAACTCTATCCCCTCCTTCATTATCTCTTGTTTCAGTGCTTGAAAAGTTAAGCGAGCTAAGGAGACTTTCTCTGAGGGCATCTGCAACTACATTAGCTTTCCCCGGCTGATACATAATATCACATTCATAGTCCTTCACCAGCTCAAGCCATCTTGTCTGCCTCATATTCAATTCTTTCTGGGTGAAAAAGTATTTTAGACTTTTGTGATCTGTGTAAATATTACATTTCACCCCAAAGAGATAATGTCTCCAAATCTTCAAAGCAAAAACGACATCTGCTAATTCAAGATCATGAGTGGGATACCTCTTTTCATAGTCTTTCAATTGACGAGAGGCATAAGCAATCACCTTGCCTTTTTGCATCAATACCGCCCCCAAACCGTTATGAGAAGCATCAGTGTAAATATCATAATCTACTCCATCCTCTGGAAGTGTTAAAATAGGGCCAGTAGTTAATCTTCTTTTCAATTCTTGGAAACTCTTCTCACAGGTTTTAGTCCATCTAAACGGGGCTTCCTTTTTTATCGGAGCTGTGAGTGGAGAAGCTAATTTAGCAAAGCCTTCCACAAATTTCTTGTAATATCCTGCTAAACCAAGAAAACTTCTAACTTCTTTTACAGTCTTTGGTCTTGGCCATTCAATCACTTCAATCTTCTGGGGTCTCTTGAAATACCCTTTTGTGAAACAACATGTCCCAAGAATGTTACTTGATCCAACCAAAACTCACATTTGGAGAACTTAGCATATAACTTTTTCTCCC
Source organism: Pistacia atlantica (assembly GCA_026229545.1). Lineage (NCBI taxonomy): Eukaryota > Viridiplantae > Streptophyta > Magnoliopsida > Sapindales > Anacardiaceae > Pistacia > Pistacia atlantica. Next base: position 621,927 of record JAPEIT010000112.1, on the reverse strand, counting down.
TTAGTCTTTGTAACACAAATCTCAAATGCTCTTCATGATCTTCCTTTGTTTTGGAATAGACTAGGATATCATCTATAAAAATTACTAGAAATTTATCTAGACAATCATGGAAAATCCTATTCATCAAATCCATGAACATCGCTGGTGCATTAGTCAATCCAAATGGCATCACTATAAATTCATAATGCTCATATCTGGTTCGAAATGCAGTCTTGGGAATATCCTTGTCAGCGACCCTCACTTGATGGTAGCCTGACCGAAGATCAATCTTGGAAAACACCGAAGCTCCCTTTAACTGATCAAACAAGTCATCAATTCTTGGTAATGGATACTTGTTTTTCACCGTCACCTTATTGAGCTCCCTGTAATCAATACACATTCTCATCGAACCATCTTTTTTCTTCACAAATAAAATAGGAGCTCCCCATGGAGAATGACTAGGTCGAATGAAACCTTTATCTAACAAACTCTTGAAGTTGCTTCTTTAACTCTTGTAACTCTGCTGGAGCCATTCTATATGGGGCTTTAGATATTGGTGCCGCACTAGGAGCTAATTCTATACAAAACTCCACTTCTCTTTCTAGAGGAAGTCCTGGCAAATCTTCTGGAAATACATCTTCGAATTCTCGTACTATGGGTACATCTCGAACACTAAAGTTTGGAAACTTTTCTTTATTCACCACATTAGCTATGTACCCTATACAACCCTTCCTTATCATCTTTATTGCCTTCTCTGCACTTATAATCAGGTTGTGTAGATGACCTTCCCCAAAGGTGAAACTATCTCCAACATCTAAGTTAAACCTGGCCTTCTTCTTCCGACAATCTATCAATACTCCATATTTGCTCAGGAAGTCCATTCCCAAAATCATATCAAAATCAGGCATATCAAAAACAATCAAATCAACATTCAACTCATGCCCATCAATCACTATAGTTTCCCCCATTAACAACTTATCAGCAAAATAATTCTCCCCATTAGGCATCTCGATTTTAACAGCATGTTCCACTTTACAAGGCTCTAAACCTAGTCTTTTTATAATACCATATGAGATAAAAGAATGGGTAGCCCTAGAATCAATCAGTACATATAAAGAGGTAGAGTGGAATTGTAACTGACCAGTAACTAGATGGATTGGCTTCGGCTTCTTTCTGAGCCACTGAGTAAACTCTGGTAGTTGAACCTCCAACAGTCTGAAGGGAAGTAGCTTGAGTAACTTTACAGTCCTTTGCCATGTGTCTCGGTTGTTTACATTTGAAACACACATTGGTTCCTAATAGACAATTCCCTTTATGCTGCCTCCCACATTTTTGACAATGGGGAAGATTATTCCTTCTCTGTTGTTGCTGTGGAGTCCTCTTATTCTTGCCACCCTTCTTTTGAAATCCTTGCTGAAACTTTCTTTTACCTTTATCCTCTAGGGCTTGAGTGGAATTCCCCACTTCAGCTTTCTGAATTGCTATCTGGCTTGAACTAGAACTACCAATCACCAACTTGGGGTTCCCCATCCGCCTCTCCTTATTCACATAAATCTCCGCCCTCAATGCCCGTTCCAAGGCCTCACTATAAGTCTGAGAAGGTTGACCACCCGCTACAACAATCTGGGCAATTTTTGGGTGTAGTCCATTAATAAATCTCTCTAACCGGCACTGTTGAGTACTCACCATAGTAGGAGCAAAACGGGCTAAAGAGTTGAACATTGTAGCATACTCTCTAACAGTCATATTACCCTGCTTCAATTCCGTGAACTCTTGAGTCTTCATAGATAACATGTCCGCCGACCGATATTCTACTTCAAATAGCCTTTTAAATTCATTCCAGGAAAGATTACTCATCACATAGGTATGCTCTATTAGCTTCCACCATACCCGAGCATCTCCTCTCAACAAATAGGAAGCATAGCAGACTTTTTCCTGATCACTCATGGGAAACAAGGCCATTGCCCGTCGACGCTCCTACCACCTCCTGTTACCGCCGGATCGTTTGAACCACTGAACTCTGGAGGTTGGTGCTTTTGAGAAAGATTATAGATTGGTTCCACTTGTCCAGAAGGTGTAGCAACCATCGGCATAACTGGTCCAGTTACATGGCATGCTTATTTGTTTTGTCTATATACTTGACGATTTCATTAGTCTTTGTTATCCGATCGGATTCATTTGAACCATTACCTTGTTCTTGGTCGTCACCTCAAAGGACTCATGGTTTCCATAAGAATTCCATTCCTCTGATCTTGGTTTATACCTCAAGAGACTCATGGAATTCATTCTTTAACATTTTATAAATTTCTCATAAGACAACTAAATAAGCTATATGCATTACCATTATGAATGCAAACATATGGACTAACATCCCCCATGCTCAATCATACTATATTCTTCTACTAAACTTCTTAACTTAATTCATTCAATTTCTCATACAATTCAAGGAATTTTGGTATTAAGTTTATTTAGGGGTTTATTAGAATTAGAAACAAATGGGAATTTCCATTAAGAAGTTGGATGCCATATAGTTCATCACTTTTCAAGCAATTTTTACCTTATCTTCCAATTCGAACTGGTTCTTGCCTAAAACACAAACGTTTTAGGTCTGTTTCTAAAATTTTTAACACTTCAAGAATCAACTCAAGCGGACTTCTATAACTTCAGTTATGACTGATTCAGTGAAGCATGTACAGTATAAGTCTTAAAACAGCCAAATCCGATTTCTATTCATTTTAACCATGTCACCTTCATTTGCACATTCATATTATTTGCCATATCATTCTAAGTATAAAAGGCCATAAAAACCTCCCTTTTTACAGAACCAAAAAGTGCCAAAACATCATCCAACTACAAATCTCTTAATTGGCATAATCATCCTCCATATGCACACATACACCAATCAACACACCCATTTAAACAACTCATAACCAAAACATAGCATCACACTCATATTAACATAAATAAATGTAAGTTTCATAAACCCTAGGTGTTATCAATTGTAGTCATAAGGGAGATTTTTTTTTTTCCCTACCTTAGTATTCAAAGCACAAAGGTACTCCTCCTTGGCTCCAAAGTTTCACCTTTCTACCTTACACACATAACCGCTTATGAATTTCTCTTTTGACTAAAAAATTCAGAAAAACTAGGGTTTTGAAACTCAGCTTTAACCCTGAAAATGAAGTTCTTTAAGGGTGGATGGTGATCTCCTTTGAAAATCAACTTGAAATCCTAAGAAAATTTGAGAATAAAAGCTTGGATTAGTGGCTTTTATGGTGGATTTGAGAGATGAAGAAGAAGATGATATATTTGGGGTCTCCAAGGCCGACTACTCTCACTTTAAACCTTGTAAATATTCATTCCATTGTTACTCTAATGTGATTGGTCAATAAAAGTTAGATACAAAGGTCATTTGGCATAAATTTTTCATATAAGGGCGTTTTGGTCATTTCCACCACAACATAAAGATAAGTACTCATTTAATGCCATTTGACTTCTTTAAAACACTTAACCATTAAGCAATTCTATTAGGTAAATGACTAATTTACCCTTGGTGCACTTTTATGGACACTTAAATCATATGGTTTTGTATGAAAAGACCATTATACCCTTGGTTACCGTTTATGCCATTTAACCTTATCAATCAACTTTATGACCATTCTACCCTCATTTCTCTTCAATGACCTCACCCTTTACACTTTATAATGGCCACATCTCAAAATACATGTAAATTGACCATTTTACCCTTCCATTCAAAAAAGAAAATTACTTGAAAAGGTAAATTTCATACCTTAGGGCATCGGAATAATAACGTGGGGTTTACAGAGTTGCAGGGACATTACATTCTCCATTGTTCTTCAATTGCAAGAGTTGCTGAATTTATAAGTTAGCCAACATTTGGTTATTCACATGTAACTTCCAAGGCTTTTAAGGTGTGTTGGGTTCAGGGATGTTGGATTACTGAAAAGTTAGATTACCTTGAAGATTACTAAGAATCTTTAGAAAAATGTGTTTGGTTAGTTGGAATAAATTAGAGGGTATGTTTTATTAATATATTTGGTTGGGAGTAATAAATTGGTGGGTATGTTATTTAAATTACTTAATTGTCCTCTAATTAAATATTATTATTATATTATTTTTTTAATATTGATTATTATTTGGATTATATAACCCCCTTGCATTTAAAAACTCAGCAAAAACAACCACATATAAAAGTTTGGAAAATCAACAAAGCACCCCCACAAACCCAGCCATTGCCGGCCATCGGCAACCACCGTCGGTCGCCTGTAGCAGGCAACCTAACTAGAGATCTGGCTACAAATGTCCAAATCGTGATAGATTTGGCTAGAAATGTCTAGATCGTGACAAATTTGACCATTGACGGTCAGATTTGTAGATCTAGCTGTCAACGGCTAAATTGATAGCCGTTAACGGCTATTGACGTGGCGTTAATGGCTATAGATGTGGCAGTTAACGACCATCAATCAGGTCGTCTGTCATGATCTAGCCATTTTCGGCTAAATCTCTAGTTGGAAATGGTCATATCAGCGCACGATGACCATTTCTGGCCTTTCGTGCGTCTTTTCGGTGGCAATGGTTACTAGCAGCAGGTGGGGTGGGGGTGGGGGTGGGGGTCGTGGCTTGGGTGGGTTGCAATTTGTTTTGATTTCAAGGGTAATTTTGTCCAAAAAGTTAATTAATTGGGGTGAAATAGTTAAAGCAACATTCATGTAAATAAATTTAAAAATAAGGGCATTATTGTCCTTAAATTTTATTGATAACGGATCAAATTGTAACAAAAAAAAGATTACCCTGATAATCTTACAATACCTAAGAAAATGGAGGTAATCAGATTACCTTTAATATTACCAAAGTAACTACTATTGGTAGTTGAAGATTATCGGAATCTTATATTACTTGACAACCAAACATGAAAATCAAGTAATATAAGATGACATAATTCCAGTAATCCCACATTACCCCCAACCAAACACCCCCCTAATATTCAATGTTTTTCTTAACTTTTTTTGTTTTATAAATAGTTATACTGAATAGTTTTAGAAATATTTGTTAGTTGTTTAATTTTTTAATTTTAATGATTTTACAAAATATATATATTTGAAGTATTTATTATTTAACTAAATATAATTTACACATGATAAATATTTCTAAGAAAGTTACAATAACAACTACTTTTAACTATTTTTAGTATTCCTTATTTTACTTGATTATTATGTTAATATTATAATTTATCAATCGTTAGACTCCATATGTTAGGTGAATTGGCAATAACAACACCTAATCATAGAGAAATTTACTTAATTAACCACTTTTATAACCAACTATATGCACTTGCAATCAGTGATTAGGAACCTGGCCTGGCCGCCCGTCGGTTGAACCGGTTCAACCGTGACTTGGAGCCTTTACTAGGTCAGGTTACAAATTTTCCTATTCATTCAAAACCTTGGAAATTTGTACATCAATTCGTGAAAAATTGAAGGGTGGAATGTTAGGGCTTTTGAAGAGGAGTGGTAGGTGAGTAGAATGGTTGCAACGACATCTATTTTTGGTGAGTGAATAAACATAAGATCGCAAAACAATGTGGTTGGCGATTGGGGAGGCGAACGGGGGAGGGGTGAGATGGGTTTTGGTCAGGATCCTAAGGGCAGTGTTTTCGTCGTGATGGGGGAGTGTTGTTGTTGTTGAAAAGTGCCCTATTTGTAGATGCCGACGGTGGTGTTTGGGGTGTTTTTGCAAGATTTCAAACATATAGGGACTTAAAGAATTATTAGGGATATTTTTGTTAGATTTCAAACCTTTGACACCGGTTTGACCAGCGGGTCAAACCGCTTGATCTGGGACCCGATGGCTTCGTCGGGTCACTGCACGAGTCAGGTTTCTAATCACTGCTTGCAATTACTGTCTTGTTTAGTAGTGGTAACAAGCTTGCGTTTAACAACTAGTGTTAACTTCCTTTTCCAAGTTCTAGTTTTGTCTATCCTAATATAAAGTTTATTCATCACTTATAAACTAATGAAATTAAGGAGTTTGGTAATGGTTAAAGTTGTCATAGTATCTAGTGCAACATTCTAGGACTAACTCAGATTGTTGGTGATATGGTTACTTTTGTATTTTCAATCGAAAACATATGCCTACTTTAGTGTTTAGTAGATACTTTTCATAAAGTAATTGTATGCATCCATGTTGTTGTCCTTATACGACCTATTGTGGCCTTGTAATTGTACTCATTCGTGGTTCTAGCATCATCGCATAACAAGTTTCCGAATTCAAGTGCGTGTTACGTAACACAGTACCTAATATTGGCATAAGGATGTTGAATTGCTAATTCATTTATGACACATATTCTGTATTTAACATAAATATCAGTGTCCTTGTTTCAACGAAGCAAATGCTCTGAGAACTAACACCATGATTCCTCATTCTCTCCTTCAAATATACAAACAACCAACGTAAAGTTCATTATCAGCATCGATAGAGACAGTTGATAGGGTACATTTACTATATGATCCGTTCAAGTATGCCTCTTCTAGCCCAAAGAACGGTCTGCAACCATTTAGAAAAACCATCTTTGTGGGCTGGAAAACTGACAAACATTCTCTGTAACTTTGTACCAATAGGTTTAACCTTAATGTATTCCTTAAAGTTCCTAAGTTGCAAGACACTGGCATAACTATATAGTTTGTGATAACTGATAACTAACATCACGTCATGTCCTAGTAATGATGTTGTCTTGTTTTCAGCTCTGTAAACCATATTAGTATAACAATCTCTTCCTGTTTTTTTTCTTAATAGCCTATCTAAAATTGACACATCAACCTTGGGATTATCGTCTACCATTTATAAGAACTTCCTAGCTATCTAATGAGCTTGATCTTAACCGTGGACAAATCTAGGACACATATGTGAGGGGTATTAAAAGATATAATCTGATATGTAATCATCCATGACATGAAGAAGAGGCATGAATCATGATGGGGCTACACAAAAGAAAGCGACTTTAGCCTTTGAATTGCAAAGCCATACAATACATCCTTGAAGACATTAGCAATTTCAAACACCTAGCCAACCTCTAAAGCAATCAAACTATCCCCTAAAGGTTGTTAATACACATGACCAGCAATATATTGACCACTTTATCAAAAAATGTCTCATCATCTGAGTCACTGTTTGTGCAAATATAGTGATGAAAGTATCCATTATCATTGCTCTAGTCTCTTTATAATCGTTTACTCATTGGGAACCTATAAACCACTTTTTTCCACCCAAATAATGGTTTAATGACACTTTTCCACCCACTCACTTTTAAAATACCACTTTACTACCCAAATTTATATTCCCTTTCCGATTTCAGCGTTGTTGCGACTCCACACCACCACCATTATCTTTGCCGATCATCACTCACCAAAACCCTTCAAACTCTACTCCCTTGGACCTTGCCAATCCTCGGCAATCGAACGATTAGGGTTTGTATAACCACCCCTCCCAAGTCAAATTCTGATCAATCCCAACCACCAAAAGACTCATTGACCTCCCCTCTTCAAAATCCCCAATAGCCTAGACTGAGTTTGTTCTTTGTGCACCATTGGAATATAAATCTGGGTAGTAAAGTGGTATCTTAAAAGTCTGTGGGTGAGAAAGTGACATCAAACTATTATTTGGGTGGGAAAAAGTCATTAACTCGGTTCCCAATTGATTTCCATTTCTAGAAGGACTTATATAGGCAATTTGAAGACACACGGTTGTGATTGTAGGGACTGGCAATTGCAAGGATTATTTTTTAAAGCATAGTATAAAATTATTTTTTTCTTGCAGTATAAACACACTTTTGTAAATTGGATAGGTATTGGAAAAAGTTACAAAATATTTGTTTTTTATCTGTAACAAAATTTATGTCCATGTTGGTATTATATTTGGTATACATTATCAAGTACAAAACAAAGAACTTTAAGGTTATGTCATTTTACACTGTGCTATTGTTCACAACTTGAAATTTAGGTATGTTAGCTTTAAGAATTTGTAAGCTTTATGCTTTGGATTCAAATTTGCAAACTTTTTTGCCTAGGAGTTGTAAGCTTTAAACTTTGATATGCTCTTTTGTCAAAGATAATTTGATTGGATGGGTCACTTTGGCTATAATTGTATTATTTTACTGGATTTTATCTTTAATAAATTTTGAGTTTGAAGTGGTGATTACAAAATCACTTAAAGGAGTTGTGATTATACAGTGAATGGAATCAAGAGTGATTATATGTGTGTATGATATTTTGGAGTTATGGAAGCATGAATGAGTGTAATGTGCACGAAAGATGAAAATGTCACTTTGAGGGTTTTTTAGACTTAGACCAAAATGTCACTTTTCAAACCTAGGAGGTTAAATTGATATTTTTACATGTTTCATATCTTTATAGTTTAACCCAAGCTGATCAACTGCATTGTGCATCCCATTTATGGGTTCTATTTAGGGGCTAAAATATCATATTCTAAAGTTTACGAGTAAAGTATATCTACCATAGTTTGAAAATTCACCTCATCCATTCGACCGGATTGTCTTCCAGATTTGAACCGGAGCAACCCTATTTTGCCTAGTTGGTTTGATTTAATAGATGTGGCTTAGTCGTTCTAACGGCTAGTGCCACGTCGGCGTCATCTTAAATCTGGTTGATCGGATTCAAAGCGGTCAACTAGTTTTTGTGTTTTTCAAACTCTTATTTTGGGCATAACGACTATATTTTGCACTATCCCCCATTCGCTAGCCATGACTCGCGCATTGGGTTGATTTTTCTAGCCAAATTTCGATTGATTCTAGTGTCCAAAATTCAATTCGACACCATCCTTTGAATCACCGACCTCCACTCTACAAAGACCCTCTAACCTTGGCACTTGATAGCCTCTCGTTCGTCGGTGATCAGGTTAGGGGTTTTGTGAATAGTTTAAAATGGTAATCCGGACTAGATATGGCACCGATCACGGGTCTGGTTTGGTCCAGTTTTCAAAACATGTAAAACCCCCCTCCAGTCAGGTATCCTCTAAATATCCCTCAATGAGAATCCCGAGGAAACATGTCTGGAGAATGAGTTGTATTTAGAAAAAATATGTATAAGGATAATAATAATAATATCCAAAACATGCATATAAAATGTCACGCAGGATCCAAACTTATAATTTACAAACTTTAAGAAATTACACAATCAAAACATATTTATAGGGTGGAAGCTTCCAAAGGTATTTCACAAATATTTATCATTTACATTATTTACATCAAGATAAAAACATCGAGATGACAATAAATCATCTCCCCTCAAGTGTAGTCCCGCTGTCTCTAGCATCCCTCGCTTCTAGTCTACCTGCAAAGCAATCAACAATGAAAGGGTGAGCGCTAATCGCTCAGTAAGGAATGATCCGTTTCATTCTAAGTGTACTATTTGATCTTTATTTAAACATATCTGTTAACACATCACTTATCTTTTACATCTAGGGATACTTCCCCTTTTATTACTAATTCATATGCTTTTCATTATTTTATCCCATGGCTATATAAACATCAATGTGTACACATACAAATAAGTATGTAAACATAGTACACACACATCACATATCATGACATGACATCTAAAATCATCTAACATGAGTATAAATCATCTCATGATGTAAATAATCATCATAACTCATGTAATGCAACTAAATGCATATGAAACATTTAACATCTAGCCGATCGGATCTTTCTTAGCATCTTAAGCACTTCATATCATCTAGCCTCAAATTTCATCTAGAGCTCATATCATCGGGAGGCGTGCTTACGCGTTATTTAGCATCTAAAGCATATATTCATCTTTCCTCAACCGGTATACGAGGATATGCTTACGCATTTTCCATCGTGTCTATATGCATCTCTATCATGTCTATTTGCATCTCTAACATCTTATGGCATGTAAATACATATTTTGGTGAGCTTAATACTTTTAATTTATTTATGGATTATCAACCCATTTACATTACCTCTTGCTCACATACATCATCTTAACACATGTATTACATTGCATCTTCATGCCATTTCATAACATTAATCATGCATTGACATCATGACCATGTATATCTTTCAAAGATCATCTAACTAATGGGTAAACATTAGTACATGGCATAATTACAATAATACATTTAATAATCAATTCATAATCATAAGAATTGATTATGTTAAATCTTAAACTTTAATAACCAGTTTATGCTTCAGGCCATTTTCCATCCTTTTCTCAAACGAATTGGCTCTTGGAATAAACATAAAAGTTATAGGTATGTGTCTTAGCTTTCTAATGCTTCAAGAATCATCTCATTTAGATTTTTATAACTCAAGTTATGGTCAAAATACGGAAGCAGGGTTAACAAAACCTCCAAGCTCACTAAATCCGAATTTTCATATTAACTATGCCACATCAATTCCTATTAACATTAACCAATAGGTTAACTTATGGATCAAATAGACCTCCCCTTAATAGTCTTGAACATCTTAAAGGAAGTGTAAAATCTCATTCCCATAATAGTCCATTATTGCTATAACATGGTAAGCAAATGCAAACAACACCTCAACACTTCTAATAGCAACCATTCAACACCATGTGGCCTCCCATACTGCAAGTTTTGCCATAATCAGCATCCATACTTCATTTTCTTCAATCAAACATAACAACTCATAAAACATAAATAGCCATAACTTCATGTATAATGAATTCAAAGCAATAAGTAGAATAAATGAGTTCAACTACACTTGCCATCAACTAATTCTATGCCTTAAAGCCTTAATTTAAGGTTTCATAAAAATCTACAAACCCTAGCATAAACCCTAAAGTCATGGGAGGTTCTTCCTTACCTTTTTAAAGACTTCCTTCAACAAATCCTTTGCCTTTGGCTTCTTTTACACCTTAATCCTACATATATAACATTATACCTCAATATCTACTTCAAATCTTCAAATCACATCAAAACTAAAGTTTTTAATCCTTACCCTAAACCCTTGAAATTGAAGATCCAAGGCTCCTATCTTGTTCTCCTTGAAAAATTATGCAAAACTCCTTGAAAACCTAGAGAAAGAAAGCTTGTTTCATGGAAGATTTGAAAGAAAATGGAAGAAATGTTGAAGAAATGCTCTCTCTCTTGGCTTGAACGAATTTCATCTCATTTATAGGAAAATATTTCATTTATTTTCCAAAATTATGCTATTGGCCCAATTATTTTAATTGTATAACTCATAAGTCCTTAATTCTTCATATAAGGGCATTTTGGTCATTTCACACTAGACATAATTATTACTTAATTAATGCCATTAAATGCAATGAAGCCTACTCATCCTTGACTTTTTCAATGCTTATCCATAGGCAAAATAACCATTTTGCCCCCAAGTCTTTCTATGGATAATTGATTCATACCATTCTAAATGAATTGACTATTTTGCCCTTAGTTAGATTTTATGCTTTTTAACATAAAATAAACATTTAAATGACTATTTTGAGTTAGGAACATACCTTTGACATCTTGGGTATTACAAAACAGTGGCTAAAACAATAAACCTTGGGGGTCAACGTCTTTTTAACTCAAAAATTTAAGTAATAACATATTTTGTTCTGTTTGTCTCTTTGAATCTTGCTTTTTTGAAGAATTGGGTTAGTTTTACCCTCATGAAGACATTAAAAGGGAACAATATAATCTCAAAATTACAACATACTGTATATATTAGTAGACCAATTAGCTTGCTAGAAAAATCTGTAAAGGAGTTGGGCTTCCCTTTTCTTGAAGAAAATATAGGAGAGGCGATCGGATGGGCCGCAATGTCTTGAAGGGCCAATCGTTGGTGAAAATAGATGGAGTCATGGTGAGCCCAAATTGATTATGGGTTGGACATAGAGGGGCCGAAGTCCAATTAAATAATTAAGCTTGCTTTATCTATTGCAAATTAAGCATATGCATTAAAATTGAGGCTGCTTTATCTAATCTATTATTCCTTTATTTATTTATTTTTATCAAAATTTATTTAAATTAACGTGAAAGAATAATTATTGGTACAAACTTCAATCAAAATTGGGAAGTGCATACAGTTGGTTGACAAACACCGAATTTATTTAACATACTTCAATTATGTGAAAAGAACCCAAATATTTTGCAGTCATTCCAACAACACTAAGACACAAAATCCTAAATTATTTAGTTAACTTTTGGTAATCTACAAAATTCGTGGGAGCGGTGAGAAAATTAGTAAAAAATGAGCTAGCCATTGTGTAAACTTCACTAGGGATGGATAGTTAATGTATTAGTCTCCTGATGACTAATTAAATAACAAAAAAAATTCTTGAGATTTAAAAACTTCACTCACTAGTGATCAAGAGTTAATACATTAATTTGTCGTTATGTTTTAGCTATTAAAATAAATAACAAAATAATAATTCACTAAATATATATTCACTCTTTCAATAGCTTATTAATGATTTATTAATGGTAGATATTTGTTATATCAAAAACTGAGTTTTTAGTTAAAACCAGGTTCTGAAACCCAACTCGGGCTGTCAATTAACCAAGAGACCAGGTTTCAATTTGCCTGGTCCGACTGGTTAAACTGATGGTCTGCCGGTGATCCAGAAGTTTGAAATCTCACAAACACACCCCTGAAGAATATGAAATAGTCCTTACATGTTTGAAATCTAGCAAATACACCACTATGATCTAGGGGTGGGATAAACTGGTTAACCGAACCGGTTTATCCAAACCGAAAACCGAACTAATTTTTCAGTTTGGAGAAAATCCAAACCAAAAACCGAACCAATTTCGATAAAAAACCGAATGTAAACTGAACCGAATTTTCGGTTCGATTACCGATTAACCGGTTTTCAAATTACACTTTAATCCTTAAAATTCTTCAATGTTTCATTTAAGTCCCTAAATTCAAATATTTATTATTTTGTATATAATTTCATACTATGTTTCTCTTTTATTTTGTATTATTGTTGTATTCTTTGTATGAAAAATACATTAAATTACTTATTTGCAGATATTGAATCCAGAATATGAAATAAAAACATAAAGAATTCAATTACACATTATTGAATAGTGAATATTCATTAATAAACTCAAATACATAACATAAAATTACAAAGTAAAAATTAAAAAAACCTAACATAACATAAATCATCTTCATCCCACAATGTAGGTGTTAGTGAAGTTTCTTGATTCCGCACTCCCCGGATTTGTTAATGGCACACGAAGAAGATCATCATCTGCAATTAACAACTATAAATGAAAATAATAAAACATATGAAATATTATTTTCTCTATCCAATTTCTCTCTTTTCAACTTGATAAAACCCTCTTTCCGCTAATTCCATTTAACCATCCAAAATGCTTCCACCCAAAGTCCAAAATCATAACACTCATAGCCCCCTTACGGCTTACACTCATCCATTTATCCACATTATCAACATTTGTACTTCAATATCTACTAAGATACCAAACAAACGCAAAATATGCACTCCATCACCAAACATTAAAAAACAAAAAACCAAACAAACGCTTTCTATGCACTCCATCCAAATACACTTAACACTCTAGTACTCCACAAACAAAACCAAAAATAAATAAAGAAATCACCAACAATTGATTCTAATAAACCCAAAAACTACCTTAAAGCAACTAGAAACAAAGAAACACAAAATCTCACCATCAAAAAATCAAGATTTAAACATAAAAACTAAAAATAGCAACTAATGTATAATTCAATTACACATTACTCAATAGTCAAAACTCATTAATAAGCTTATAGTTAGCAACTCTCCAAAACTTTAAAACAAAACATATGCTATGATAACTTTAATGATAATATACCTCATATATTGGAAATTTGGAATACCCTTCAATCATCAAGATGAGTTATACTACTTTCCACTCCCGAAGAGAAAACCTCTACACAAAGTTGGACAAACAGGTTAGCTAGAATCATAAATAATGAAGAAAATATATAATTATAATTGAAAGTTAACAAACAATGTCACCTGACTCAAGTCGAGATAATTCCTCCAAGCTTTCCTCAATGGTCAATGGACCATGCGTATTCCTAATCCAATCCTGTGTACAGATAAGAGTCTCTACCATCTTAGTAGTAAGGGAGCTACGAAATGGATCTAATACACGACCCCTTGTACTAAAACTTGATTTAGATGCAACCATTGAAACAGGCATAGCCAACACATCTCGTCTATCATAGAGAGTACAACATATTTTGTTGAATTCATCTTCCACCAATTCAAGATATCAAAAGTGTTGTCGTCATCATCCTCACAATCATCCACTAAATACTTATCCAACTCCGTTCTATGCTAAACAGCTTTCTTTGCAGCCTTTTTCTCCTTATACATAACCCTTATGAAGTCCTTATTAGCAACATGTACATTGTGCACATCAACGTTAATTGAAACTTGAGATTTCTCTCTTGACTGCTTCATTGTCATCCACCATAAGCAAACTATATTGCTCAAATAAAGACAACAAAGCTTCCTTCACTCTTTTCATCAATTTGTCAGGTACAACAACATCATAGGCCTCATTAACAATCCAGTCCACATAATCCAATTTGAGCCTAGGATCCAGTACCTCTACAATGAATAACATAATGTTGATATTGTCAACATTTGACCAATACTTATCAAATTTTCCTTTCATCCGTGTAGCCATATTCCGTAAGCCAAGATCAGGACTTTTACACCATGCTGAAATCTTCAACCCAACGCTGAAAATCTCTTGCATATATGCATTACTAGTAATATAAAGAGACCCAGAGACACGTAGAGTAGCATCGTAAAATACTTGCAAGAAAGGTAACAAATAGTGAGCATACTCCCAATCAGTACTCATAGGCAAACCTCGTGACCTATCACCACTAGTAAGTTCATCTGCATACTTACTATCTTCCAATGCCAACAACTCAGAAGCTTTCTGAAATTTTAATGCTGCTGCCAACATCAAGTATGTAGAGTTATTTGTATGAATTTCGGGGACGAAATTCTTTTAAGGGGGGAAGAATTGTAACGCCCCACTTGAGGTACGTAGCTAATGTTTCTTCTTTTGCTCTTATTTGAGTCGATTTATTAGTATTATTGTTTGGTTGGCCTTTGATTAAGTGGTATGTTGAATATTTGCCTTGAAATTGGTTGAAAATAGAAGAAGTTTAGTGTTCTAGGCTTCGCCAGGGCGAAGAAGAATCTTCACCGCGGCGAAGAGGTGTTGCCAGGGAAGGCTGCTGTTGCGCGCGACAGAAGCTTTTTCGCCGCAGCGACGGGCCGACCAAAATGTTTGTTAAGTTTTAGATATTTTCTTCCCTAAGGGCAATTTGACCATTCTACCCCTAATTAGTAGGAAAAGTGGGGAGTAAAATGTAAGGAATTTGCTTGGAGAATATGTTATTATGGGGATGTGTTTGTAATGAATCAAAGGATATAGATGGAATTCCCAAGGAAGAGTAAGGGCAAAATGGGAATGCTTGTGCATAAATTGTATTAAAAGGAATTAAGTCATTGCAAACCCTTCATTCTTCTTCTCCACCGCCACTCTCCTTTTTACTTCCTCTCAATTTCTCTTCCAATTGTTCAAGGATTTTTAGAGGGCTTTTGGAGTGATTTGGGGTAGAAAATCAATGTAAGGCATCCTAAGGTAAGGATTCTTGCTTTGGATGTGAAGTTTTGTGAGATTTTATGTATATTTGAATATTGAGGTCTTTTGGTTGAATTGTTTAATTGTTTAAAGGGTAGAGAAAAATCAAGCAAACCAAGAGAAAGGAAGAGCTAGTGAGATCTCTCCATCACAAGGTAAGTAAACCCCAACCCAAGTAGAGATTTGAGGACTTTCTTGAATAGAGAGTTAATAGCAATTATGTGTGTGTGTATATACATGTGATATGCTATGTTATTAAGATTTAAATGGAGATAATTATTGTTT
The DNA here is from genome assembly GCA_026229545.1 of Pistacia atlantica. Classification (NCBI taxonomy): domain Eukaryota; kingdom Viridiplantae; phylum Streptophyta; class Magnoliopsida; order Sapindales; family Anacardiaceae; genus Pistacia; species Pistacia atlantica. Next base: position 605,961 of record JAPEIT010000112.1, on the reverse strand, counting down.
TATGGTTGTTCATGCACTTCAATTATGAGAAGTGAGATGTGGGTTGAGAATGTAGTTTGAGATGGAATTGAAGGATATTGAGAAATCCTTTTTGGCAGCGTTATTCTATGGCAGGATTTATGGCTATGTGAGGGAGTTTTCTCCCATTTTGGATGGTTAGAGAAAGACATAGAATTATTGTTATAATAGAGTCTTGTTATGCACTTGAGTTGTTTGATGAAATGCCTAACAGAGGTTTGAGTATCGGTAGTGAACCTTAATTCTTGCAACATTGCATGTTGGCATTTCATAAGTGTATTAGTGGAGATGAACCATCCATATGCATTATTTGTGCATTGCGAAGTGACTTAAGAAGAGTAGAAAACTTTGTGTATGCACTTGCTTTATGAGTAAAGAACTTTGTGAATGCAACTACTCTACGGGTAGAGAGAATGAGAAGTGTTAGAGTAGAGAAAGTCATTAGAAACAGGTTAATGCTTTGTGATCGTCACCCGATATTTAGTAGAAACGGGTTGAGGCTTTGTGATCGTCACCCGATATTTAGTCGAAACGGGTTGATGCTTTGTGATCGTCACCCGATAGTTATTAGAAATGGGTTGATGCTTTGTGATCGTCACCCGATAGTTATTAGAAATGGGTTGATGATTTGTGATCGTCACCTGATAGTTATTAGAAACGGGTTCATACTTTGTGATCGTCACCCAAAAGTCATGAGAAACGGGTAGGTGCTTTGTGGTCTCCACCCGATAGTTATGAAAACCGGGTAGATGCTTTGTGATCCCCACTCGGTAGTCACTAAGAGCGGGTTGGTGCTGTGTGAACTCCACCCGATAGTCATGAAGAGCGAGATGGTGTTGTGTAAACGCCGATCGCCGTACCTCCGATAAGATGAGGCCATAATGTTAGTAGAAAACAATAGAAAGAAAGTGTGAGGAAGGAATTAAGAAAAATAGTTACGGGGATAGACAGATAGAGAGTTTACTTACTGAGCATTATTTTGTGCTCACCCCGTCATTTTCCTTTGTGGATACAGGATCTAGGTGATGATTCAGTCGGACACGTCAGCAAGCGAGGAGCAATAGCTACACTGTTTCCTCTATTTTGTCTTTTAAATGGCATTTTGTAAAATAATACTCTTTGTGTATAAAAGACTTATTACATATAATAGAAAGAAAAGTTTTGGGCCCATTTTCTATTATTATTATGCAAGCATTTTACTATTATACAGCAGTTGTTACATGCCAAAAGTAATATCTACACCGATCATAAGAGTTTAAAGTATTTCTTCACTCAGAAGGAGTTCAACATGAGACAAAGAAGGTGGTTAGAGCTAGTTAAGGATTATGAGTGTGAGATCGAGTATCAACTGGGGAAGGCCAATGTAGTAGCCGATGCCTTGAGTAGAAAAACTTATTTGTCTTGGCTCACTAAGCAGAAAGAGTTGATAGAAGAATTATGTAAAGAACATATTGAAGTGGTTCCAAGAAGGATTGCCAGGTTAGAGGTTCAGTCTACTTTACTGGAGGAAGTTAGAGATAAGCAAGTGGCCGATGAGTGGTGTCAAAAAATAGTTTAGCAAGTGCATGAAGGCAAGACAACAGAGTTTCAAGTAATAGATGGTGTCCTCTATTTTAGGAATCGGTTGTGTATCCCTCAGAATGATGAGTTGAGGAAGAGACTACTTACAGAGGCTCATGACACACCATACTCTGCTCATCCTGGAGCAACCAAAATGTATCAAGATGTAAAGAAAGGCTATTGGTGGCCAAGTATGAAAAGAGATATTGCAAAATTTGTAGCTAAATGTCTTGTTTGTCAGCAGGTGAAAGCAGAACACCAACGGCCATCAGGGTTGCTTCAGCCACTTAGTATTCCAGAGTGGAAATGGGAGAGCATTTCGATGGATTTTATCATAGGTCTTCCTAGAGTACAGAAAAGGTATAATGCTATATGGGTGATTGTGGATAGGTTAACCAAGTTAGTCCATTTCCTTCCAGTAAAGGAGAGCACTACTATAGATCAGTTGGCTCAGATTTATATTAAGGAGATAGTCAGGTTGCATGGTGTGCCCAAGACAATAGTGTCAAATAGAGATTCCAGGTTTGTTTCAGCTTTTTGGATGAGTTTACAGAGGAATTTGGGTACCTGTTTAGCATTCAGTACTGCATATCATCCTCAAACAGATGGCCAAACAAAGAGAACGAACCAGGTGCTTGAGGATATGTTGAGAGCTTGCTGTATGGATTATAAAGTACCCTGGCATGAGATGTTACTCTTAGCGAGTTTGCCTACAATAATAGTTATCAGTCTACAATTAAAATGGCGCCTTACAAGGCTTTGTATGGTAGACGATGTAGGTCTCCACTACATTGGGATGAGATCGGCAAAAAGGACGAGTTGAGTACCGCTCTTGGGCCAAGGGTGTAACGCCCCACTTGAGGTACGTAGTTATTGATTCTTCTTTTGCTCTTATTTGAGTTGGTTTCTTGGTAATATTGTTTGGTTGACCTTTGATTGAGTGTTATGTTGAATACTTGCCCTAAAATTGGTTGAAAATAGAAGAAGTTCAGTGTTCCAAGCTTCATCGGGCCGAAGAAGAATCTTCACCATGGCAAAGAGGTGTTGAAGCCACGGGAAGTTGCTGGACAGTTTCGCCGCGGCGACAGGCCGACCAAAATGTTTGTTAAGTTTTAGATATTTTCTTCCCTAAGGGCAATTTGACCATTCTACCCCTAATTAGCAGGAAAAGTGGGGAGCAAAATGTAAAGAATTTTCATGGAGAATATGTTGCTATGGGGGTGTGTTTGTAATGAATCAAAGGATATAGATAGAATTCCCAAAGAAGAGTAAGGGCAAAATGGGAATGCTTGTGTATAAATTTCATTAAAAGGAATTAAGTCATTGCAAACCCTTCATTCTTCTTCTCTATCGCCACTCTCCTTTCTTGCTTCCTCTTAAATTCTGTTTCTTTTGATCAAGGAGTTTTAAAGGGCTTTTGGAGTGATTTGGGGTAGAAAATCAACCTAAGGCATCCTAAGAGTAGAGAAAAAGTCAAGCAAACCAAGTGAAAGGAAGAGTTAGTAAAATCTCTCCATAACAAGGTAAGTAAACCCCAACCCAAGTTGAGATTTGGGAATTTTCTTGATTAGGATTTTGATAGCACTTATGTATGTATGTTATATACATGTTATATGCCATGTTATTGAGGCTTAAATAGAGATTTCTAGTGCTTTGTGATTGTTTATACCTTTCAAATGTAAGAAGTGAGATGTGGGTTGGAAAGGTAGTTTGAGATGGAATTGAAGGGTATTGAGGAATCCTTTTGGAAGTGTCTTTCTTTGGCAGGATATGTGGCTATGTGAGGGGGTTTCTCCCCATTTTGGATGGTTAGAGAAAGATTTAGAATTATTGTTATAGTAGAGTTTTATTATGCACTTGAGTTGTTTGATGAAATGCCTAATAGAGGTTTGAGTATGAGTAGTGAACCTTAATTCTTGCAACATTGCATGTTGGCATTTCATAAGTGCATTAGTGGAGGTGAACCATCCATAGGCATTAATTGTGCATTGAGAAGTGACCTAAGAAAAAGTAGAGAACTTTGTGTATGCACTTGCTCTATGAGTAGAGAACTTTGTGGATGCAACTACTCTAAGGGTAGAGAGAATGAGAAGTGCTAGAATAGAGTGAATGAGAAGAGTATTAGAAATGGGTGGATGCTTTGTGATCATCACCCGACAATTATGAGAATCGGGTTGATGCTTTGTGATCACCACCCGAATAGCCATTAGAAATGGGTTGATGCTTTGTGATCATCACCCGATAAGCATTAGAAATGGGTGGATGCTTTGTGACCATCACCCGGTTAGTTATTAGAAAGGGGGTTGATGCTTTGTGATCATCACCCGATATTTATTAGAGATGGGTTGATGCTTTGTGATCATCACCCGATATTTATTAGAGATGGGTTGATGCTTTGTGATCATCACCCGACAGTGATTAGGAACGGGTTAATGCTTGGTGATCGTTACACGAAAGTCATGAGGAACGGGTTGGTGTTGTGTGAATTCCACCCGATAGTCATGAAGAGTGAGATGGTCCTGTGTGAACGCCATCCGGCCGTACCTCCGGTAAGATGAGGCCATGACGTTTAGTAGGAAACAACAGAAAGTGTGAGGAAAGAATTAAGAGTAACACATACGAGGATAGACAGATAGAGGGTTTTACTTCCTGAGCATTATTTTGTGCTCACCCCGTTATTTTCCTTTGTGGATGCAGGATCTAGGTGATGATGCAGTCGGAGGGGCGTTGGTAAGCGAGGAGCAATAGCTACACTGTTTCCCCTGTTGTCTTTTAAAATGGCATTTTTGTAAATGACGTTCTTTGTGTATAAAAGACGTATGACTTATAATAAAAAGGAAAAGTTTTGGGCCCATTTTCTATTGTTATTATGCATGCATTGTACTAGTTTACAGCAGTTGTTACAAAAGGTGACTAAAAAAATTATAGAGGATGTAAAGTTAATCAGAAACAGAATGAAGCAAGCCCAAGACAAACAGAAAAGTTATGCTGATTTGGAGAGAAAAGATGTTGAGCTCGGAGTGGGTGACAAAGTGTTTCTAAAAGTGTAACAACTTCTTTCTACTATCATATTCATAAAATATATCAATAAAAAGACAAGAATATTTATCAAAAAGGTTGGGTCCAAAAGTTTTCTTTACTTAATAAATACATTCTTTACATAGTACAACATCATTTGTACAAAAGACTCTCAAAAAGACAGTGGACAGTGCAGTCAAGTCTCCCCACTTGCCGACGTCCATCCGACCACGTTCTCACCTATGTCCTAAAAAATAGAGAAAACAATGGGGTGAGCACAAAGATGCTCAATAAGTAAATCTTCTACTAAATCTTCTACTCTATAATCCTCATACAAATCTGTTCGTACTCTTGTTACTCTCTCTAGTTCAATCTCTCTTGTTCTTTCTCTACTTCTAACTCTTACCATTCTTTTCTTTCTTTCTATTCTCATCACCCATGGAGAATATCATAACCATACATGGATGAGATATTAAAGTATAACAATGCATTTTCTTTCTATTCTTTTCTTATTATTATTCTTTGCCGGTCTTGGTTGATGCATGGATTTGGAACCCTTGGTCATGTGAGTTTACTCTCTCTCATGTATAGCCCTCATCCGCATGTATTCTCACAACTATACAAATTCTATTTTTTATTCTCATTCCGCTCTCTCATGGCGAAGACCGCTCTCTCTCATGGCGGTTTACATGCGGGTAACTCTACAATCACGGGTTCCCCATCGCACAACCTATTTTCTTTTCTTTTCTGTAGCACTTAATAATCATTTTATTCTCTAGTGCTAGTTCTTTCTTTCTCTTTATTCTAAGAGAATTAGTTCTTTTCTTTATCTCTATTCATAGAGTGTTTCTTTCTCATTTCTCATATTTCTTTCTCATGTGATTACTCAATTAAACATATGCATATGGATGGCTCATGCCTAAAATCTTTCTTATATGCATTCATGACATGCAAATATGCTATGTTGCATAAAGTAAGGTTCTCTACTTCTACTCATGCTTCCTTTTAGACATTTCATCAAACAATATGTGTGCATACATAAACTCTATTCTAATTGTTAATGATAGTTCTTTCTTAATTATCCAAAATAGGAGTTCAACTCCTTTAAAAATCATACATCCTGCAAGGAAAACACACTTCAAATATTCCTCTCAAATTCTTCTAATTCTATCCACACTTCTACCAAACTTTAACAACACAATCCACCCTTCTCATGGTGGAAATTCTTTCATATAACAACATTGAACTCATTCATGAATTCATCAACTCATTCAAACATAGAAATTCAAGCATTAAGCACATATATCAAATCTCTACACATCATTCAATCAAGTAAATCACAACTTAAGGTGAATTTACTTACCT